>JAQBSW010003771.1:45000-77994 GCA_029291075.1 Eudiplozoon nipponicum
TAGAAGCCGGTATTACGCCCTTTAACCACTACACATTTGGATGAGGGATGTGGGAAAATAGGACGGTACAATCTCCTAGGCGACTGTGTAAACCTGCAGAAGTGTAGCTAATAGCATATAAAGTGTCGACAATGCGACATCAACGCTAACTCACACTATATAATATATATACCGAGTCTGTAAAGGATACCAACACTATGACTATTGTGTTAGTAACCGATACCAACATTATAGTGCCGAAAAGGTACATGGTACTAACACTATGGTTGTCGAGTCGGTACATGGTACCAAAACAATGGATTTTATTGTATGCTATAGTCCACCAAAATTGCGAATTACTACAATTTCTGAACACCTGTTACTCCAGTAAATCCATACACTCTGGCCTTGACCGATATCAGTTATTACATTTCGCGGTAATCATGATATCATTCAATTAAATATATAATTGATACTCTTTGTTGCGGAGACCTAATATATATGCAAGTATGTATTAGGTGTTGCGCACCTAGTAACAAATTAGTTCAATTATGACCGGAAGGATAAACCAAAGACAGCATGAACGAAAAGTATAATCTCGACACTTGATATGCTGTTAGTCTTACTACTGCAGGTTTGCACATTCGTCTAGGAGATTGTACCGTCCTATTTTCCCACATTCCTCACCTAAACATATAGTGGTTAAAGGGCGTAATACCGGCACCTACTGATGAGTCGTCAGTACGCACGAAACGAATCTGCGCATGATATTATAGCTTCCGTTCAGGCTGTTTGTTTATCCTTCTGGTCGAAATGAACTAATATGTTACTAGGTGCAACACCTATACATATAAAAGTATATTTATCTGATATATATATATATATATATATATATATATATATAATCATTAGTTTGATATGTAAAACTCGTGAAGAGAAACCAACTGAAGAAGGCAGCCGATAAATGCAGCCGAAATATTTTGTTAGAGAAATAATACTACTGGAACAAAAAAAACTGCGTTAATCAAAACGCAGATCAGGTAAATTCATCCACTAGACCAGTTTCGTCCATATTGTGAACTCGTTAAGTACTGTTCGTGGCAAATTCTGGACAGTAGGTTTCGAGTTCCCATTAAGGACGAGTCCGGTTTACTATACACACTACACAACACCTAGTTCATACTAACAAATGTATATACATGATGGGTCAGGTTTTTATATCAAGATCGCAACTTTGATTAAAAGCAGGTGTTATCACCGCCCACACAACCTATGTTCGTTTAATTTAATAACCAATATCAAACCGCAATGCATAAATAAACGAAGAAAAGTAATATTTGTAGCTCTCCACTCAGACAGTCTCGCATTTCTTTTGCTCGACCGGAAATGTCGACTGTAAAATTGCTATGAAGTCGCCAACATCTATTGCGTCACATGGGTATGTCAATTATCACAATTATTTAAATCAAGTTTAAGATAAACACCAATTCCAGTGTATCTAACCAGTCGCACGACGTACGCGAAGAAATCGTGAGGAATTCAATGTGGATGCCATCTCAGTTTCTGCCATATTGTCGCACAACTCGAACCGTGTCAAGTGTAGAGCCACAAAAATAATCTGATTTGGAAAAAATAGCTTTTGTCTGTGAAGAAAGCAATTCATTAGACATTTGTTATGTTTAATAGAATAATTTTTTTCGAGCGAAACTGGTATACTTCAAATTACCCAATACGTGTTTTGACTAACACAGTAAATTTCGGTAATATTTGCTTGTCTTTTTACATAAAAAACAAAACTACTATGATTTTAGTGAGCTTTTAAGTTATTTTTGTTCTCTTGTGATATGTTACTCGGCTTATCAATTTCAAATAACTTTTCAGTCGCAAATTTGCCAGATTTTAATGATATATTTAAACTGGATTTGATGGATGATTCTCTATTGCCATTGAGATATCTTCGATATTTCAATTTTGTTAATCAAATATCGAGTATATGCATTAGCATAAAGAATATTTAATTCAGGGAATTCAAAATGATTAATTTTACGCTTAACAATTCACTCTTTCCAACCAAATTACCCACTTAAAATCTTAAATAGAACACAGTATCCCATTTTTTTAAATGTTTTCGAAATCACACATGGTTTATGAGTTTTTTATACTTTTACTAGCCAGTCACTCATAAAGCCCAAACTTTGACACTTATTTAAAAAAAAATTGTTTCTTATAAGCCAAATATTTTAATCAGGATTATATCTGTCGAACAAATGTACCTTTTTCAATTGTTTTGTATTAAAGAATTTTGAATCTAGATATGGTTACAAATTGTGATTATTTATTGATTGGTGTTTAAGAAAACGTCGTCATGTGTAATAATTATCACTGTCCCTAAAGTAAAGCTTAGAATTTAAGACACACAAAAATGTATTCAATTGGTTGTGTTGATTTGCAACTGGGATGTGTTTGACAGTTAGGCTTAACAAATATGCGCCTTTGTCATAGGTAACTATGCGTATTTTCTGACTGATTAATTAGACGAGTGATCGAAATATCATAAAACAAATGGCTTTCGGAAAAACAAATTATGTGAAGCAAAAAAATAAATCTTATGCAAGCCAATGTAGACTGCAGCTGGACGAAAATCGGAAGGATTAATAAACTTTAACTCGTGTTTGAAAAAATTTCCCATAATCACTTAGACAAATTAAGTTCAATTTGCGTCTCAATGCGAACTGGACATTTAAATAATTAAAACCCGCGTTGGAGTATCTCTTGTGTAAATAATGCTACGAAGACGAAAACTGTTGCGAATAATTTGGAGTTCAAATCTGATTTGGAATGAGGGAATTTAATTTTATTTCATAGTACCTCTTCCAAGTGCAATAAGAAAAATAAATTTTATCAGATACAAGAACAGTTTCCTTCTCATATTCTTCTCAAGTATCTACAAATGAATATCTATTCATATATCAATTGAAAAGCGAAACAAAATATATTAATATTAACATGGAGCGAGTATGAAATAAGGGAACCCCCTATCGTTTGCGTGCGTCACCTCTAGTTCAAGATCAATGCTTGAACATGCTTCTTCTGCTTACATAAATATGGCTGCAATTTGTTTATCCATAAAGCTTCGTATGTGGCCTACTCCCTTCTGTTATTGTATTTACTAAATAAGTTAAATGCTACGTCTGGAGAACATACGTGTGAGGTTTCAACGATGTGTTGCGCAATTGCAGACGGACATTCACCGTTTGATTTGAAAAAGGCGTTTAAGTTGCAATGCTCTCACATTCGATTGACCTACGCAAGTTGAATGACAACTTGCGAATGTATATTGAAAAATAATGGTTAATTCCGACATTAACGTCTGTTTCTCTTTAGGTTAGCAGTCCAAAAGTATTAATATTATTTATTTCCAGTTGAACCGCGGAAACAAAAGCTTAACATGATACTCAGCTACTAATTAGCTCACAACGTATACACCTTAATTTGAATCTTGTTTAAAAGGTAACATATAAATTGACGATAATTCAGGCTACATTATTAAGGCTTATAGTACTGAAAATTCAGTTGGAGTCTATGCATTCCTCTTATTCAGTTTTCCTAAGCACTTAATGTAAGAATCTATGATCATCTAATGGTAAGTTTACATGGACAGATTCTGAACAGTACGTGGTGAGTTCCCAATAAGGACGAAACCGGTCAACTGGTGAATTTCCTTTTCCACACTGTACAATGCTTAGTTTATACTGACAAATGTACTTACTTATTGGGTCAGGTGTTTATATCAAGATCGCAACCTTGATTAAAGGTAAACGTTATCACAGTCCACGCATCCAATGTTCGTTTAACTATACAAATGTTCATTTCAATATCACTTACACATCTAGTGTGGTGTCTGTTTAGTAATGATAGATTGGGATGGTTAGTTGGAACTGTGGCTCTAAATGGATGCCCTATGAGCTTCATCTAAAAGGAGAAAGACTAACCGAATTACATTAGTTAGTATATAACTGAAAATTGTGTGCAGTGTAGTGTGCGGCAGGGTTGTTTTGTAGTTAGAGCACCAGATTCCGAAGCAGACGTGTCCAAGTTCGAGCCTTGTCCGCGGCGAATTTAAGACAGTACGCGATGAGTTCCAAATAAGGACGAAATAGGTCTACACTATACAATACATAGATTTTGCTGACAAATATATGTACATAATGGGTCAGGTGTCTATATCAAGATCGCAACCTTGATTAAAAGTAGTTATTCTCTAAGTGTGTTACTCTTCGTACGAAAAATCTCCTTTACAGCGCGTAGATTGGGGATTCTATGTTTGTCCCTAAAACAGAAAACACATTCCTAATTTTTTTGTAGCCAAAATTGATTTTAGAGTAAAATTTGATTTAGCCGTAATGTATAACAATGTGCCAAAGAAGTTTTACCTAATCAAAAGCAGTCAAATCGCTTTCTCAGTTTCAAAGCTGGAGGGTTTACGATGGAGTTTTGTTAAATATCAGATTATAGATGGTACCTTTAGCTGCATCCTGTTAAATACGTTTGAATTTATTACAAAACATCTGTTTTAGGAAGACTTTAATGTTGCACTCTGTGTTATTGTGCGACTTATTACTACAAACAAATCAATATTCAGTTAATAAATTTTGATAATAATTGGATAGTTGACTAATTATGACAAAATCTGTAAAGACCCGACGATGGTAGGTGACGAGTTTAGACGAAGAAAATGAGATGCGTTTGAAGAATGGTAGGCCTGATGACTGTTAATATCCATGTTTATCTGGCTGTATGTTAACTTTAGAATATTTAACATACAATTAAACTACCTGTAATCTACATAAGATAAATAAACTTGAAGAAATATATATGTAAAAAAGTTTATCTGGAGCAAAAATAGAACGATGAAGCAATTGCAAAACCGTTCAGATGCACCTGATATCAACGTTAAAAGAAATATATAAATATATTTAAATTGGTCTGGTATAAACTGAAAATTGAAAAGAATGGAAAATGAAATTTAACAACTAGGTCGAATAAGCGAGAATGGCTGTAGTCGTAATTTGTACCAGAGTGTATTTGGGTCACACTCATTGAACTTATCTCGTACGCAAATGAAAATGTATATTGCGTGCAGTTTTCAGTTTTTCTAGAAAACCGTATGTTGTGTGGTAACATTTTCCTCAACCTAACCATCCCCGGTTTTTCATTATAAGACGGCTACCATTTTACTTGGAATCGCGATATCATACTAAAGTTTTCTGTTCAATTAGTATAGTGCTAAATATGGTTTCACGTACTTCTAGAAGTTTTGCAAAAATGGTTGTTACCGTTGTTGAATGATGAAATGGGACGTATAAAGATATTTGGGTCGAGTATGGATTAAGATTTTGTCTGATGTATCCACTCATACCTGGGGCGGCTTTGCTACGTCTAAAACTCGACACTTATATATCTGATCACCATATCTATGGTAAATTGCTAAATGCCAACTAGGAGGAATTTGCTAATCAATACTCCACTCTGTAGGTACGTTGTTTGCGGACCAATAGTTTACGCATAATGTGATATTTTCTAAATGTCAGTATCGCAATTGTTTACTTATTGACATTTTGGTTTTGAGTATACGAGCCGATGTATTGACTAGACAGCGCATAAAAATAGCAAAATTATTGTGTGAATAAAAGGATTAAACAATAATACACTCGTTTGGACCTATATATTTTTTTAAATGCGATCTTTAACCAAATTTATGGTACCCTTTCCATGTACAAAGACAAGAATTAAAATTATCGTATATATATATATATATATATATATATATATATATATATAAAGACGTTCATTTTTAGATATTTCTGAAGAATATGAGAAAGAAACGATTCTTCTATCTGCTAGAATTTCTTTTTATCTCTTTTGCACACGGAAAGGGTGGGATTTATTAAGGTTCGAATTCTAAACGATTCTTTTTATTGATTTGTTTAGATTCGACATGTTTAGTAAATAGCTTTAAGAAATATAGAAATTGTTATATCACAATTAAACCATCAATGTTCCTACCGCGCTAAGGGTAAACCATGTTGTGACTTTTCTGTAAAATCTGGATGCAGAAACCTGGCTTTCCTACGCAATACTGAAAATTATTACCTGTCCCGACTTATGTCATTCTTCATCATGTTCTGTTTATTTTGTCATAGAAAAGACAATTTCTTGTTTGTTCTTGCTGGTGCTCTGATAGGTAAAAAGGCGAAAATGATATTGTTATTGGTTTGAATTGTCCCCGGTGACTGTGATCGACATTTTTTAATTAATAGCGGCGTGTCTTAGCAAAAGCAAGTCATAATTTTAGAAAAAAACAAATGTAAATATCCGAGCCAATGAGAGAACAAATGCATTCTCTGAAATGTTAATATGTTAATGTTGGCTTAGAGTAACATCTACGTATTAGCAACGATGCCGTTTCTAAAATATGACTTCAAAAGCCCACCTTACAACAGTTGAATCTTATTAACCTCATAGACAACTGTGGAGTCCTCTACAGCGATTAACTTCCAACAGGACGCTTTCAAATATGCCTATAAGTCGTTTGGTTAAATCCAAGGTGATTTTATTAGCTGTGATTCAGTTGACACTTCAATCTTTTACTTCCCTTATTTGATATACCAGTTGTGATGAACACTATCACCCACTGATTAAACATTTGCCGTGTTGAGGCCCCTAACCTATTCGATTCTGAGAGCCCCATAGATGCCAGATCGCTTGAAGTCCTAAAATTCACAGTAGAGTCTGATATGCTTATATTTCCATTTACATCTCCTAGGTTCAAGTCCGCAATATCCTGCACTAACCTACTTGTGTCCTCAAATTTAATATCGGTCTCCATGTCTAAATGGTATAACAATTAAATCGACACTTAATGTTAGGCAATCGGAATGCGAAAGTAGGATCATGTTAACTCCCGAACAAATAATCTGGAAAGAGATATACGTGAACAACAGAATGATCAAATTACCTGTTCCAGGACGATTCTTTCCTGTGTAATATAATATCAGAACAAATGTCAATTATAATAGGTATGTATTTGACGAGATGTATTCGTGTTACTAGAGAAAATTGTAAAAATGCAGCAGACCAAAATATATAAGACCAGTCAAGGAGCGAGACACTCGAAAACTGAAAATGGCGCACAATTCAAAGTCAAGTATTTAAACAAAGAATGTTCTGGAAAATAAAAAGAAAAATTCTTTTTAAATAAAATTCGTTACAATCAGCCATGGTGGTTTAAATTTATCAGTCAATGTTATTTTACATAAGGCGGAGGATTTAACTTCCTCCACAGCCGATGCTTTACGTCTGGCGCTGAGCTCATTTGGTCTACCTTGAGTATTTTGAAAATTAAACTACAACTAACAGTTGTGTGAGAAATTTCTAATGTTAAATGAACATTGGCTGCGCGTGTGGCGATAACAGGTTATGAAATCAAGGTTGCGTTCCTGGTATAAACACCTGACCCATTATGTAGATATATATGTCAGTATGAACTACGCATTGTATAGTGTAAAAAAAGTCAATTCATCCAGTAGACCGGTTTCGTCTTTATTGAGAACTCATCACACACTGTTCAGAATTTGTCGCGGATAGGGCTCGTACCTGGGCACGTCTGCTTCCGAATGAATGAAAAATTGGTAAATATATGAATAAATATTGTGTATAGTGTGCCGCAGGGTGGCTCAGTGGTTTGAGCATTAGATTCCGGAGCATACGTGTCCAGGTTTGAGCCCTGTCCGCGAATAAATCTGCACAGTACGAGATGAGTTCTCGATAAGGACGAAAGAAGGTCTACTGAATAAATTGCCTTTTCCACTATATACAATATTTAGTTTTTGCTAAAAAATCTATGTACGTAATGGGTCAAGTGTTTATACCAAAATCGCAACCTTGACTTGATTAAATTCTAAGGTTCACAGAATGAAGGATCCATTCAAAAGTTTAGTTTGAAAGTCGTCAGCGGTCTTTTTTGGTGCACATGTGGCACAATAAAGCCAAGAGAAAAATGTTTGGAGCAAGAAAGGTAAATTTTTCCCAACAAGGAAAAATGGGATCTTAGGCCACAATTTAAAGGAAATTGACTATATTTACGTTGATGAGAAACGTCACGTATAGAAAAATGTACACGCATTAATCAATGTTTTTCCTGCTGACCTACACAATTTAGAGCATTGTTACTAATTTAGGAAACCAGCGCAATTAATCTTATAAAAAATTTGAACATTAAATTTATTTATATAATTAACCTTCGCTTACTGTTGAAGCAACATTTAAAACGATTTAGTCTTTCCTCGATCCGCCTGAATTAGCATTCGAATAAGTCGAGCCAAGTCAATTAAATCAATGCAGGCATGTATTTTCAGGAATTGATTTCACCAGTTAATTATGCAATCAACAATGGAATTAAGTAAATTTTAACTGAGAAAAAAAAACAACTTGATGCATGAATGTTTATTTTTTCACCTCTTACTTTCTGTGGCAGTTTTTTTAATCGTTTCTGATCATTACGGGAATTAAACGCCAATTAATTAATTGCGCTACGTTAAGATTACATGTAAATTTGCTAAATTGGCACAAAAGTGCATATCCAGTTTAAGTCAAGTTTGCGCCATGAAATGGAAGTCAGCAGAAATACTTTTTTTCAGACACGCATTTTAATTTAACTAGCCTCTACTCAGTGAACTGACGCGCTTGGTCCACCTCTAGTCATCTTTTTAGCACAGTCGACATCTGCTGTTTAAACTTCAATTCCCAAAATGGCAGGTCTATGGCTCTAACCGCTAGTTTTCTTATTTATAATCGACTTCGCAGCCATTCCACCTACATAAGTTGTATATAACAGTTAGATACTGATTTTGGCGGAGAACTAATGTATGTGCAATTGTGTATTTGGTGTTGCGCATCTAGTACCACATTAGTTCATATGTGAGCAGCAGAAAAAAGTCTCAGACCACATGAAGGGAAAGAATAATTTTGGACGTATTCGTTTCGTGCTTCCTGGCGACTCATCAGTAGGAGCCGGTATTACGCCTTTTGCCAACTATATATTTAAATGAAGAATGTGGGAAAATAGGACGGCACAATCTCTAATACGAATGTGTAAACCTGCAGTAATAATGCTAACTTCATATAAAGCCATCCAGAATGCTACTTCAAAGCCAACTCACTTTTTATTATATACCTACCGAGTCTGTAAGCGATACCAACACTATGGCTAATGTGTCAGTACCCGATACCAACATAATAGCACCGAAATTGTACATGGTACTAACACTATGGTTGCCGAGTTGGTACATGGTACCATCCCCTCCTCAACGTGGTACGACGGTGTCAACCATGTTTCGATGGCCGATCGTACATGGGCTAACGGGGCTATGGCGGTGGTGTCACCAGGGCGTGGTGGATTTCCGACCGGCAATCGGATCTCCTATAAAATACCACATGAGCCCGACGACGGCACCATGACGCGGCGTGTGTTCCCCGCCACAAAAGGGGACAACAGCCACAGGATTACATGGACTCCTGGACAGTACCCCGTACTTCCGAATGGCGAATGAGCTCTCAACAGCCACCGGCAACCATGCAACTTACTGCTGCCTTGCAGACTGCGCTTGGATGTGCAAAGGCTAGAGGTGCGTCCTCGATCAAAAAGACGAGTAGTGAGGGGACACCACTTGTACCAAATTCCCAAGAAACTCCATGAAATGGAGCTGGCTTATCCTCTAAAAGGAGTCAGCCGCAGTAAAGTAAAGTAAGGATGGATTTCAATGTATGCTATAGTTCACCGAAATTGAGAATTCCAACTATTTCTGAACACCTGTTTCTCCAGTAAATCCATACACTCTGGCCTTGATCGATATCAGTTATCACATTTCGCGGTAATCATGAAATCATTAAACTAAATATATTACAGTTAGGTACCGTTTTTGGCGGGGAACTAATATATATGCACATGAGTATTAGGTGTTGCGCACCTAGTAACAACAGTTCAAATATGACAAGAAGGATAAACGAAAGACAGCATGAACTGAGTGTATAATCTCGTGCACATGGTATATGTATTATATATATTGAGTTGGCTTTTAAGTCGCATTGACGAAGACTTTATATGTAGTTAGCTCAATTACTGCATTTTTACACATTCGTATAGCAGATCGTACCATCCTATTTTCACACATTCCTCACTCAAATATGTAGTGGTTAAAGAGCGTAATACCGGCTCCTACTGTTAAGTTGCCTGTAAGCACGAAGCGAATGTTCACGAGATTATACGCCCCATTCATGCTGTCCTTGAACTAATTTGTTACTAGGAGCGCAACACCTAATACACAATTAAATTATTTGTATTCCGCTGCTACAAAACCATTTGCTGTGACTTATTTCATAATGATATTTTAATTAAAGCGTGCTTTTATTTTAGGTATGGAAATAAGTATTTATGTCAACTTCAAGAGAAGAAAATACACATAAATATGTTTTAGCATTTATTAATTTAAGTAAAATCCTTTTCTTTAGTGTACACTGAAATTTTTTAACTTAAATAGAACTTCAATGTGTAGTTCTCCACAAAAGATGCTGTTAATTTTCTTTGCCTTTGTGATACATGCAAACAGGTATAATCGGTATTTCTTATTCGTTTGGTTAAGCTCATATTTTGTTGTAATGGCACAAGGTTAGATAATGGAGTGTGAAATCACACAAAACACTTTACTGTCTGCCTCTCCACCAAAAGAGCACAACCCAAACTTGAATATCATGTATGGAAGTATAAATTTGTTATAAAGCAAGTATGTAAACAATTCAAAATAGTCACTTTCCTTTCGCCAGAACTCAACTCGACTGTAATATCTGGTACTCTATATAGTGGTGGGTGAATTAAATGCAAACCTACAACCGATAAAACGTAAAATTCAATATAATTGCACTTGCGATAACTTTGACTCTGTAAAAAAGGAACATCGTAAAATGTAATGAATTAAAATAATATTTCGTTAGATATATGACAAATAGATACTGTTTGTTGCGATGAACTAACATATATGCAATTGTGCATTAGGCTTTGCACACCTAGAAACAAATTAGTTCAAATCAGACTAGAAAGATAAACCAAGGACAGCTTGAATGGAGGATATAATCTCATGTGCATATTCGTTTCGTGCTTACTGGCCACTCATCAGTAGGTGCCGGTATTACGCCCTTTAACCACTATATTTGGGTGAGGAATGTGGGAAAATAGGAAAGTACAATCTCCTATACGAAATGTGTAAATCTGCAGTAGTGAAGCCCACTTCATATTAAGCCTTCGAGAATGTGATTTCAAAGCCAACTCACTATTATATATGTATATATATATATATATATATATATATATATATATATATATATATATATATATATATATATATATACAATCCTGTAATGGGTACCAACAATATGGCAACAACACAATGGATTATAAAATATGCCATGTTTTAACAAAATTATGAATTAAAACTACTTCTGAACACATTTTGCTCCAGCAAATCCATACACTCCGGCATTGATCGATCTCTCATAACTTTTCGCGATAATCTGCAGCATTACCCTTAATGGATCTGAACTAAAAACTTATTTATAATTGGAACTGAGGATGTGAACCACAAAAAAGGTAAATGATGTCTGACATCAGTCTTGGAAGACTAGGAAGATGTATGATATTTTGGCCCGGGCTCAGTTACCAAGCAGATTCATAAGTTAGCTCGTGTCCTAGGTATAAATTTAACATTTTTCCTCGGCAGACGAAGGCTTGGATGGATTGCATCGTAGTACCACGTGAAAAGTTCATAAATATTCATCTAATTATGGTTGACTAACCCCAGGATAGAGTCTTCAGGAAGGTACTGGCTATTATCGACAGAATATGTTGTCAGTGCTAGGCAATCCAACTTCGGTCTGCGATATCCTCAGATTTTGTTGACGCAATAAATTTTCGCTGAATAGCATTCTGTTGTTCTATTAAAAATCTGCCGACAGCGGTCACAAATGTGTGCCCAACCGTTCGAATCTATTCTTTGAGCCCTAAAAATTGATAAATTAGGAGCCAGAGCAAATGGATTGGTGGAGCGGTCATATCATAAGTTAAAGGCAGCTTTACACATCGTGTATGAATTAGGCTGGGTAACAAGCCTACCATAATTTATGTTGCTAGTGGTGGCATGTATTCGGAAATTTCCCAAAACACTGATTGCGTAACACATGAGTGGTGCTTGGCTGTAATCTGTGAAAGCCCTTATATAGTAGTAAAGAACTTTGCATAAGTACACCATACTATAGATAAAGAGGAAAAAGTGTCATTTCACTTCAAGTAGTTAAGGCTTTTTACTTTTATGAAACCATCAAACCAGATTTAAAGCAATTGAATTATGTCACAGTTTAAAATCCAGTAACTGAGGAAGGTCATTAGAAAAGCAAATAAAGATCCATCAACTTCGTTGGCTCGGTCACTTTTGGCGCACTCCATAAATTCAATTTCCCAGTAGAGCTCTGTTCTCCCATCCAGCGCCAGAGTAGCGTAAGAAACAAGGTGTAAAGATTTTGATATGGCAGAAACAGTTTAGGTCACTTACATCCAAATTGTGTAGTATAGGAACCACTCGTCTGCCTGGATGGGGTCCACGTGCGCATCACAGCTGTTGGTTAGAAACCCTGAGCGATATGGCATCGAATTGAGCTCAATTGCGATCGTGTTGCAGGTTTCTAGTTAAATCATCTTCGTAACTTTCTTTTCTTAGTAGGGCAGAATTAGCTGCGAGGTCTGGCTTTGTTTATGTCGTGATACTGCGAAAACTGCAATGAAGCTGGATAGCTAATTTTGCCTCTCATAAAGCTTTTTTGGCCATTATATATATATATATATATATATATATATATATATATATATAAAAATTAAGTACGCTATCTCTCTCACATGAGTCTCATTAACCTTTGTGTGCCTAAATTATTGTTTTTGTCGTTCATTATAGAAATTTCTTCCTTTGTTTGTTTTTCTTCTTATAGTTATATAGCAGTGAAATATTGGTTACAATTGGCTTTTATATGGTTGTGCATGATGATGATGATGACAGTGATGAAGAATTGAGGAAGTTAACCCAATGACAGATGGAAAAGTACGGTAACAGATCTGTTATGGAGTTAGAATGTTCATAAATAAAACCTAAGCGGTTCCCTTACTTGACCTAAGTGTATTAGCATTCAATGAATTGTAGGGCAATAAAACTTGCCAGAGAATAAATAATTGATTTTTGTCTTAATTTGTAATGCCAAAGGACTATTTTAGAGGCCGTTTTTCCGCATAAAATTGAACAAGTTCGATATATATATATATATATATATATATATATATATAAGGTGTAGGAAGGTTTGGACATAATGAATAAAGGGTACCATTGTTTATTTAGCTTCCAGGAAAGTTGCTCATTAATAAAAGTTTTCGGTGTTGTAGGACAAAGAAAACTTTAACCGAAAGTTGGCTAACAGCGTGTGAGGCGAAAGACACTGAGATCGACTCTAAAACGATATTGAGTGGGGATGTTAGATGGCAAACAAGTTCATAATCAACTATGAGCAACGTTAGTTCTCAGAGCGGTTTCATTTTTTATTTTTTACTGTTGTAAAAGGCTAACGTATAGAGTTTAGCATATCAAAATCTTATAATTAGATTGTGACGTTATTTCAATTTGACTAAATCATACGTAAGGCCAAAAATTTGTTGTTTATCAATATCATGTTCAACGCCTGTTGAGTCAACACTTCTTGCTTCATTTACCGCTAACCAGTCCATCCCCTCCTCAACGTGGTACGACGGTGTCAACCATGTTTCGATGGCCGATCGTACATGGGCTAACGGGGCTATGGCGGTGGTGTCACCATGGCGTGGTGGATTTCCGACCGGCAATCGGATCTCCTATAAAATACCACATGAGCCCGACGACGGCACCATGACTCGGCGTATGTTCCCCGCCACAAAAGGGTTCAACAGCCACAGGATTACATGGACTCCTGGACAGTACCCCGTACTTCCGAATGGCGAATGAGCTCTCAACAGCCACCGGCAACCATGCAACTTACTGCTGCCTTGCAGACTGCGCTTGGATGGGCAAAGGCTAGAGGTGCGTCCTCGATCAAAAAGCCGAGTGGTGAGGGGACACCACTTGTACCAAATTCCCAAGAAACTCCATGAATATCAATGGAGCGGGCTTATCCTCCAAAAGGAGTCAGCCGCAGTAAATAATAAATAATAATAATAACCAGTCCGTCCGTCAGGTTAGACAATCATGGTGTAGTTTCAGTCCCCGATTGCTACTCTTAAGTTCTCACAACTTGGCCACTACTGTTGCGTCATAAGTAAAAAACTGGGTTACAAGCTTTAGTCGGATTTAGAGTTGATAACTATGTGATCGATATTTATACCTCTTGAATGGTGTATGTTCACAGGAGGAATTCTGTACTATTAACCACGGAAATAATCTTGTCTAACATAGTCATCTTACTACCAAGAATATTAAATTTCGAATATTGTACGCTTCCTGAAAGCTGCATTACAATTAGAATAGATTACTCCAAACAAAATTCTTCGTTTACATGCACAAAATGATGTTACGCGAAAGCGTTATCATTTTATACATTAATTAATTATTTAATTAAAAAATAAAGTATGAAGCATCTTTCTACTTTTTTTAATAAAAAAGACAGGTTTTGCTATATCCGGCCGCACTGCTCCAGCTGAAAGTAATCGTAGTGTTTTATATATTAGCTACTTATTCAAAGCTAACTTCTAGCACTAATTAAAACGGACAATCAGTGCTCACACTTTTGAACTGCTACGATTAATTTGTCGTAGCCGTAGATTTTGTCATTTGATTAGAATAATAGTAAGTAGCTGATGTCAATCAAATAAAGATTTAAATTTGCTTTCCATTTCATTGCGGTTTGACACTTGTTAGTCAATTTGCCGTCGTACTCTGATGATGATCATGGAAGGTCGAAACGCGTCCGTGCGTGCGACTGGCGGTAGTTTTGCTTTGTTGTTTACTTGAAGCTCGCAAACGTGATTTAAATAATTGTTACCACCACCCACGCAATCAATTAATATTTAATAGTATTTAAAGAGTTGCCAAAAGGGACGAAACCGGTTTAGTGGATGGATTGTCTTTTCTAAATTAGACATTGCATAGTTTATTTTGATAAATTCATATATATATATACATCGTTTCAATTTTCACCATTGTTTAAAATATGGGAACAAAACAACGTACTCCATGGAATAAAATTTATTAATAAATCTTATTTCTTCCAGTATCTACAGCCATTGCTCTGGATTCGTTAGTATATTCGTTCACCCAATCCCAACTGTACATTTTTTGTAACCATTTCCCTCTTCGTTATGTCAGTCTTTGGTGTGCGCAATTTAGACCACTCCCTTTGCGCAATTTAGACCACTCCTTTTGCTTAACGTCATTTGGTGTGTCATCGCTTTCATTATAATTGCGTTCGTAATTGATGGATGTGTCGTATTTTGTGACGCAATTACAATGAAAGCGATGACTCACAAAATGACGTTACGCAAAAGGATTGGTCTAAATTGCGCACACCAAAGACTGGCATAAGGAAGTGGGGATTGGTTACGAAAAATGTACAGTTGGGATTGGATGAACGAATATACTAACGAATCCAGAGCAATGGCTGTAGATACTGTAGAAATAAGATTTATTAATAACGTTATTCCATGGAGTACGTTGTTTGTTCTTATATTTTAAACAAAGGTGAATGCAATTGATATATATATATATATATATATATATATATATATATATATATATATAATGACATTAGTGTTTATATCAAGATTGAAACCGTGAATTAAATAATTGTCATCACTACTGGGGCAAAAATTGATCATTTCGTTATATTTTACACAATTATTGTGGAGAATATAAATAGTTTAAGAAACGATAAAGCGCTTTAACGTGCATGAACAGGATGTGCACGTTGTGTTATGAATGAGTTGTGTCTCTTGACAGTACGCGAAAGTTTGACATATTTGGAGCCAATTTTGAAGTATATAAAGAGAAATATATAGCCAATTAGAACAGGAAATGGTACCAGTAGATTTAGGTAATTCAATTCCTAGCGGAATTGAAAAGCGTGTTTTTTTTAATTGTTGCAAATATAAATCGACCAAACAGCGTTGAATGCACAACTAAATTTTTTTAAAATCGAAAATCGAAAAACATGACGCTGATTATTTTTAAAACAAACAGCTGACTTTGTACGCATTATCATCGAATAAAAACACTGGTTTAACTCTACTTTTTTAGATCAGGTCTTAAATCTGTGCATGTTTAACTGTGCAGAACAGCATGGATTGATTAAAAAAAATTTATTTCGGCAAAAAGATATTAACAGTCAAGGATTTATTCAAAATATAAATAGGAATGCAGACATAAAACTAGTAGGTGCCTGTTTTTTCTTCGATCAGGCTGGGCGTGTATTCGTCCCTTTCTTCCGAAGGCATCAGCATCGTTTATACTAGCCTCTGGAAATGAGGTACGATCTACTCTTCGTTGACTGATTAAATCTGCTGTTGTGAGTATTTTGCTGTGTGCATATGTGCTTAGAGGCCTGATGGTGGAGCAGGAAATGATGTTCCGAAACGTCGCCAGTCAACGAGGATTAGGTCGTACCTTATCTGCTATTATGTAGCAGAAATTTTCCAAATATTAGAAGGCTAAAATTTACGTTACGCCGAATAGTTATTTGAAGCACTTAATTGAGTCACGTTTTAAAATGTTAGTTCAAAAGAAACAGGAAATTGTACGACAAACCAATAAGAAAACAACATAAAAATGGTTCTATATCGCACGATTAATGCGGATAATTCACTTATGTTATACAGGATCTCAAGGTTGTCTTTATTGGCAATAAAATATTAAAATCCGCTAATTTTATACTAAGTGGAAGTGAAAATCGTGTTTTAGTCTATTGCAGGTGTGCAATAGCGATAGGTAAAAAATTGTAGATATCCCCCCGAAAGCGCTATTTTTATTCTGTGATAGTACTTCAAGAATTGTTTGAACAAACGGATCTTAGCCAACAGGAATCGATTATAAAAACTGGTTTTAAGCTAACTTTTATGATCATTTTTTTATATTGCAACACGTCTTCCTGTATCAAACAGTATGCAGGGATGAAAATATTTAAGTTTTCTCAAAAAAATATCAACAGGAATGCTAATACTAGTACAATGTGATAAATCCAAAGGTATCATGATAAAAGATAAGCAGGCTATATATATATATCAAATAAGGAGAAATTTTCGATTGACGAACGAAATTTAGTGGTTCTGTAAATCACTATTGCGTTCACCAAGTTGGTCGGATCCCATATGCGGACTTCCACAGTGTTTAAATTAACCATTAATTCTAGACGATCTATTGAATTCACCTCTATTGGTTAAGTCATGCACTCGGATATCCTCCGTGTATATTATCAGTGTATCGTCCAGACGAGACCTAATTATGCCTAATTCTGCAGTTAAATTGTTCATTTGAGCAGTCAGACCTTAAATCAACGTTTCTAACCCATCAGAAGCCATTTTAAATGTACCACACATGCTTCATTTTTACTCAATTATATATAGTATTTTGCTCGCATAATGAGCATCGGTTTAATAAAACAAATTTACAGATATTAATTAATTTATGTTCACTTCGGCTCGAAGTCTGAATTCAACATTGGGCTAACTACTTCATTCTTATACGGGCGCTTCTGCGAGTAATCTATGTTGAATTAATGTCCACCCTAGATAAACCCTTTTTTCGTCCTTTGTCTTAAAGGTGGCTATTGCTACATCTCCCCCCTCAGGAATTGGCATTGACACCTTCCTTAAACGATCAAGTGCGACACCTCACGGGCCATCGGGCATGCTAACATAAACTGTATTGTGCTCTGAGTCCACCCTCTCCACGCGATACGGCTCATCATTGACAGCCTGCAGTGCCATGGGCTCGACCTTCGCGACCATGACATAGTCGCCGACCTTTAGGCGAGTGCGTGTCGTTTGCCTTGCATAGCCTTGTCGCTGTGTGGCGCCAACATATTCAGTTAACTGTTTTAGTCGCTTCTGAATATCCGCTATGGTGCAGCGCTCATGGGATCCTTGGATTACAGGTTCACCTGGCAGTCTTATGTGTCCTCCATAGACCATGGTCGTTGGAGCGAATCCTGTAGCTGTTGAGACTGTAAAGCGCATGGCCCGCTCGAACAAATGTAATTTGTCTCTCCACGTTCCCGGGCTGCCGTGGCACCAACATCGAAGTACCTCTTTCATCGTCCGGTGTGCGCGCTCAGCCGTCGCGTTGGTCTGCGGGTGATAAGTGGCTGTGCGGGAATGCTTTATGTCAAGGTCTTTGCACCACTGATTAAATTCTTTCGACTCAAACTGTGCGCCTTGATCGGTGACAATAACTTGTGGTGCACCGAATCGACTGAGCCATCGCTCTTCTAAGCACGTTATAATCTTTTCTGTTGTGATCTTCTTCAGTGGTACAAACTCGAACCATCGGGTAAATTTATCGACCATGGAAAACACATAAAACACTCCGCCGCGAGCTACCGGCAGTGGACCTACTAGGTCGATATGTAGAAACCCGTTCCGTGCAGTGGCATTGAAAGCAATCGGAGTGAATTTTTCTCGATTTCATGGCTTACAACGTTGGCATGTAGTGCACAGTTGACAACAGCTACGAATTACTTTGGACATGCCAGGCCAATACAATCGTGATTGGAATGTCTCAATGAGCCGCCCGGCGCCGGGATGTCCCAACGTTTCATGCCAAAAGGCCATCAATTCTGTTCTTATAGATTCTGGCACATCATTGGGCTGACTGCTTCATCCTTATACGGGCATTTCTGCGAGGAATTTCTGTTGAATTAATGCCCGCCCTAGATAAGACCCTTTGTTCGTTTTTTGCCTTAAAGTTGGCTATTGCTACACGAGTTTTAATATTAGCTAATTCGTCGATAAAGGTAGTTATTCGTCCAGCTAACAATCTTTCCAACTATTCTACAAAACTTTAAGAAGCTATTATGCAGTTTGCAACAAAGTGTAAAAACATTATTTACGTAATACGTAAGGAGTTGTTCAAATATTAGGCACTCCTCAATTAAACGGATTTCAATAGTAACTCTTTATTTATTATTTTTTTCGGATACGTGGCTTCTGTTTGTAGCACTCGCTTGAGGCCTTCGTTGCTTCAGTCTTTCATTTCTTTGGAGTTATTTCATGGTAATCTAATCAACCCTAATAAAAGTATTTGACGCGTTGTCGTCTTAAAGTTTGGCCCCTGTAACGTGCAAATCCAGTCGAAAAGATAGCGTTAATAAGTAAGTGATAAATCAAATTCACATTGTGACTGAATGTTCTCATAAAAGGTCAAGTCGTTTGGAACACACACATCAATAAGTTATGATCAAAATTTACCACCCAAATTTGGATATTTTATGCTACCAATTAAGGAATTGCAGAGTTATCCGTTCTATTCACTGGCGAAATAATCGACCACTAATGTTTGAACCGTTACATTGCCATGTGATAAATTATTAACCTGTAATGCATTTTAAGTGCAAAAATGTGAAGGTTTACATTTTCCAAGGCAGTTTATTTTATATTATGATGTGCTTACAATTACAAAAACTATCGATATTAAAGTTAAGAAGATAGGCAGACTCACTTTCCACAAACGAAAGGTTGTATTTATGCTCTAGTTGAATCAATTGTGAACAAGCGGTTAATAGACCAACATTGAGCTGAATGGGTAAAGGTAATATTTCTATTATAAAATTTACACTATTAGTAGGCCCCAATTAATAGCCTCATATTTGGAATTGAGCTATTTCCTCAACGCGGTAGACTGCACGTTTAGAGGAAACCATGTTGTATATTTCTTCTTTTCCGTCTTAGCTTTCGTTAATTCGTGTATGTTTCTCATTTAAGTCTTGGTTTCTCAGATCATGCAGGTTTGATTAATAGAGCGTTGTATACAGGCCAGATATCTCTTACAGCAATCTTGGAAATTGCAACGTAAAAAAATAAATTCTTTGTGATTTTTACATTAAATTTGTTTGATTTTATCAGATATTGTTGTCAACGGAGGTCTTAAATAGCTTCGTATTTGATGGCAGCAATTTCAACCATTTAAAATTAAAACCACTAATTTAAGCCAGACTGAAGGGAAAATGTTTTTTTCTTTAAGAGAAAATAATTTATTATTTTTGTGATAAGAAAATGTTTTTGTAATGTGTCACTAGAAATTGTAAAACGGATGTTTATTTCTTAACATGGCGAAAAATAAAAAAGCGGTACATCCATAGCAAACTCGATAAGTTATTTTTTAATATTGCATATGAAATTTATTTGCTAATTTTACGGAAAGTCAATTTTTACTTTGATTCAAATTCTTCCAAACAACAGCATAGGAGTAGGTTTTTTCTACCAATTTTATCCTTTATTTGTCATTTACATCAACGCCAATGCTATTCATCTTGATCACACAGATTTAAAACGCCGGATAACTTTGTCAGAGCTGCGTTCATTTAAGTCAGAAAATATACACAAATCACTTAGAAAAACATGTAAAATTTAGCTGTTAAATTCTTTTAAGATGTTTTTAAAATCCTGATTCATGCCTCTCTATTAACATCTAGTTTACACCATCAATTTGTATAAACATTTCTGAGCTAAATTGTACGTTATTTGTTTGTATGAAAAAACGTTTATTTTATATACATAAATAAAAAAATCATTGATTCAAATAAAGTAGCTTTGATTTACCTGTTTATGCCATGTTATGCTTTAAGATTAAAATAATGGACAATGAACATATATATGCCGTTTTAATGATATGTAGTGTAGGGGTATTTTGCGGGGTTGCTATCTCCCTACATAGAATTGGTAGTAGCTGTTGAGATCCGTGCTTATAATCAATCCCCGGCCTTTTCCCGATGGGTGATGTGAGAAGGCTTATTCAGACTCGATCCATATATGTATTGTACACAATGTTGCATGGAAAATTCATTGTTGGTTCGAATTGACCGTGCTCTAGACGCAACAGAACGAAAAATTATTAACAAAATTGAATGTCTTATACACAAGTCACAGTTAAACAAAATTGTCCGTGCTCTAGCCGGCAGCAAAACGAAGCACTGTTAACAAAGTTGAATGTCTTATACACAAGTCACAGTTAAACAGAATTGTCCGTGCTCTAGACGGCAGCAAAACGAAGCACTGTTAACAAAGTTGAATGTCTTATACACAAGTCACAGTTAAACAAAATTGTCCGTGATCTAGACGGCAGCAAAACGAAGCACTGTTAACAAAGTTGAATGTCTTATACAAGTCACAGTTAAACAAAATTGTCCGTGCTCTAGACGGCAGCAAAACGAAGCACTGTTAACAAAGTTGAATGTCTTATACACAAGTCACAGTTAAACAAATTGTCCGTGCTCTAGACGGCAGCAAAACGAAGCACTGTTAACAAAGTTGAATGTCTTATACACAAGTCACAGTTAAACAAAATTGTCCGTGCTCTAGACGGCAGCAAAACGAAGCACTGTTAACAAAGTTGAATATCTTATACACAAGTCACAGTTAAACAAAATTGTCCGTGCTCTAGACGGCAGCAAAACGAAGCACTGTTAACAAAGTTGAATGTCTTATACACAAATCACAGTTAAACAAATTGTCCGTGCTCTAGACGGCAGCAAGAAACAGACACTGTTAACAAGTTGAATGTCTTATACACAAGTCACAGTTAAACAAATTGTCCGTACTCTAGACAGCAGCAAAGCAAACACTATTAACAAGTTAGATATCTTATACACAAGTCACAGTTAAACAAAATTGGCCATTATAGACAGCAGCAAAACAAGCACTATTAACAAAGTTGAATGTCTTATACACAAGTCACAGTTTCATAAAATTGTCCATTACTCTAGACAGCAGCAAGTAAGCCACTGTTAACAAAGTTAGATATCTTATACACAAGTCACAGTTAAAACAAAATTGTCCGATACTCTAGACAGCAGCAAAACGAAGCACTGTTAACAAAGTTGAATGTCTTATACACACAGTCACAGTTAAACAAAATTGTCCGTGCTCTAGACGGCAGCAAAACGAAGCACTGTTATCAAAGTTGAATGTCTTATACACAAGTCACAGTTAAACAAAATTGTCCGTGCTCTAGACGGCAGCAAAACGAAGCACTGTTAACAAAGTTGAATGTCTTATACACAAGTCACAGTTAAACAAAATTGTCCGTGCTCTAGACGGCAGCAAAACTGAAGCACTGTTAACAAAGTTGAATGTCTTATACACAAGTCACAGTTAAACAAAATTGTCCGTGCTCTAGACGGCAGCAAAACGAAGCACTGTTAACAAAGTTGAATGTCTTATACACAAGTCACAGTTAAACAAAATTGTCCGTGCTCTAGACGGCAGCAAAACGAAGCACTGTTAACAAAGTTGAATGTCTTATACACAAGTCACAGTTAAACAAAATTGTCCGTGCTCTAGACGGCAGCAAAACGAAGCACTGTTAACAAAGTTGAATGTCTTATACACAAGTCACAGTTAAACAAAATTGTCCGTGCTCTAGACGGCAGCAAAACGAAGCACTGTTAACAAAGTTGAATGTCTTATACACAAGTCACAGTTAAACAAAATTGTCCGTGCTCTAGACGGCAGCAAAACGAAGCACTGTTAACAAAGTTGAATGTCTTATACACAAGTCACAGTTAAACAAAATTGTCCGTGCTCTAGACGGCAGCAAAACGAAGCACTGTTAACAAAGTTGAATGTCTTATACACAAGTCACAGTTAAACAAAATTGTCCGTGCTCTAGACGGCAGCAAAACGAAGCACTGTTAACAAAGTTGAATGTCTTATACACAAGTCACAGTTAAACAAAATTGTCCGTGCTCTAGACGGCAGCAAAACGAAGCACTGTTAACAAAGTTGAATGTCTTATACACAAGTCACAGTTAAACAAAATTGTCCGTGCTCTAGACGGCAGCAAAACGAAGCACTGTTAACAAAGTTGAATGTCTTATACACAAGTCACAGTTAAACAAAATTGTCCGTGCTCTAGACGGCAGCAAAACGAAGCACTGTTAACAAAGTTGAATGTCTTATACACAAGTCACAGTTAAACAAAATTGTCCGTGCTCTAGACGGCAGCAAAACGAAGCACTGTTAACAAAGTTGAATGTCTTATACACAAGTCACAGTTAAACAAAATTGTCCGTGCTCTAGACGGCAGCAAAACGAAGCACTGTTAACAAAGTTGAATGTCTTATACACAAGTCACAGTTAAACAAAATTGTCCGTGCTCTAGACGGCAGCAAAACGAAGCACTGTTAACAAAGTTGAATGTCTTATACACAAGTCACAGTTAAACAAAATTGTCCGTGCTCTAGACGGCAGCAAAACGAAGCACTGTTAACAAAGTTGAATGTCTTATACACAAGTCACAGTTAAACAAAATTGTCCGTGCTCTAGACGGCAGCAAAACGAAGCACTGACGTGTGTCAACACAAGTCCGTCGCCGGCCAGACGGCGCCGGCTGTCGTTGATGCACACAAGTCACAGTTAAACAAAATTGTCCGTGCTCTAGACGGCAGCAAAACGAAGCACTGTTAACAAAGTTGAATGTCTTATACACAAGTCACAGTTAAACAAAATTGTCCGTGCTCTAGACGGCAGCAAAACGAAGCACTGTTAACAAAGTTGAATGTCTTATACACAAGTCACAGTTAAACAAAATTGTCCGTGCTCTAGACGGCAGCAAAACGAAGCACTGTTAACAAAGTTGAATGTCTTATACACAAGTCACAGTTAAACAAAATTGTCCGTGCTCTAGACGGCAGCAAAACGAAGCACTGTTAACAAAGTTGAATGTCTTATACACAAGTCACAGTTAAACAAAATTGTCCGTGCTCTAGACGGCAGCAAAACGAAGCACTGTTAACAAAGTTGAATGTCTTATACACAAGTCACAGTTAAACAAAATTGTCCGTGCTCTAGACGGCAGCAAAACGAAGCACTGTTAACAAAGTTGAATGTCTTATACACAAGTCACAGTTAAACAAAATTGTCCGTGCTCTAGACGGCAGCAAAACGAAGCACTGTTAACAAAGTTGAATGTCTTATACACAAGTCACAGTTAAACAAAATTGTCCGTGCTCTAGACGGCAGCAAAACGAAGCACTGTTAACAAAGTTGAATGTCTTATACACAAGTCACAGTTAAACAAAATTGTCCGTGCTCTAGACGGCAGCAAAACGAAGCACTGTTAACAAAGTTGAATGTCTTATACACAAGTCACAGTTAAACAAAATTGTCCGTGCTCTAGACGGCAGCAAAACGAAGCACTGTTAACAAAGTTGAATGTCTTATACACAAGTCACAGTTAAACAAAATTGTCCGTGCTCTAGACGGCAGCAAAACGAAGCACTGTTAACAAAGTTGAATGTCTTATACACAAGTCACAGTTAAACAAACTGTCCGTGCTCTAGACGGCAGCAAAACGAAACACTGTTAACAAAGTTGAATGTCTTATACACAAGTCACAGTTAAACAAAATTGTCCGTGCTCTAGACGGCAAAAGAATGAAATACTGTTAACAAAGTTGAATGTCTTATACACAAGTCACAGTTAAACAAAATTGTCCGTGCGCTAGACGGCAAAAGAATGAAATACTGTTAACAAAGTTTAATGTTTTATACACAAGTCACAGTTAAACAAAATTGTCCGTGCGCTAGACGGCAAAAGAATGAAATACTGTTAACAAAGTTGAATGTCTTATACACAAGTCACAGTTAAACAAAATTGTCCATGATCTAGACGGTAGCAAAACGAAACACTGTTAATAAAATTGAATGTCTTATACACAAGCAATTATTCTTTCACAAATGTCTGAGTTGTGATGAATAAATGTAACCGATTGAAAATATATGATGATATAAATAAAGTCACTGGTAAAAGTTGGTACTGATTATGAATAGACTAAAATCGTGTAAAAACTTCAATGAAAAAACTATACAAATATTTAATCCACTGTTTGCTATGGTTTTAACTTATTTAATTATAATAATCCATTGTACTCTGAAATTCTGATACGTAGAATCATATACAAACAGTAAATCACTTGTATAAACTGCGAATAATTCAAAGAAGAAGAGTAATTCCACTATGGCACTATAATCCACCGCATGTTCCCTGCGTATCGCGCGCGGGTGTGTATATTTAATAAAAAACCCCTATTAATTACAAATAAAATTGCAGTTCAAGAAATCTCAATTAAAACTGCTTGAAACTAACAGAGATTGTTTCTAAAATCACAGTTAAGAGAAATATTGTGTAAAAACAGAGTTACATTATTTGACCTTAAAGAGCACAATATTTGTCAAAATTGAACATCGTTAGGTTGTAACGCGGAGCCGCGTGTTACAGTATAACGTAAGAACTTCAAACGAAGCCTATTTTTTACAGACACGAAAACAGGGTTAAAAGGAGCCTAATATTTTGGTTTCAAAAATCAAATATGTAGATAAGCGCGAAAAATATTTGAATGCGGCAATAGACTACCTTTTTAAGAAAAGCCATAGATAAAAGTATGTATCGAGAAACATCATTTGTTAAGACCTGTAGGTAAGCAATTAAAACTGAAAAAGCAAAAGCAAAGTGGTCTGAGAATGAAAATTGATTGAAAACCGTTACAAGAATAAATAAGGAAAATTTTAAAATTATATATGTAACCAGTCTACTGAAAGACCGTACCGTTGTTAAAATTTATAAAGTGAAAAATAGCAAAAGTAACATTTGTAGAACTATTTTAAAACAGGATAGAAAATCTCCACATACAAATTTAAAGCATATGGGAAATATAATGAAATTGAGATGCTCGGTAGATAAAAGTATTTCAAAATTAAACAGAACTTATAATTTTTTATATGAAATGTCATGCAGTACAAAGAAACGTTTTGGTATACTTCGTAGAACAACTAATATTAAATAACGTCAATTTTTTGTGAATTATATAAAAAAATAATTAGAGGATAAAATCTATGATCTAAAAAAGTCAACATAATGTAACAAAATAGCGAAAATCAAGCATCATAGTTCGACATAGTTCTCTTTGAAAACTACATATCTGTAATCATAAATTCTGCATGTTGAACTATGATTGTACTAAAATTCTTGGACAATTATTTTTAACAAACACGCTTAATTATTATACAACAATTCTGAATATCCAGTTTGCGAGCTAGGTATAAACACCAATTCCACTGTATCTGTAAAGTTGCGTAACATAGCGAAACTACCGAACTTCGCATGTACTGCACATTTCAATCAACCAACGAGGATCAAGCCAGGTGAATATATATATATATATACACATATATATATATATATATATATATATATATATATATATATATATATATATATATATATATGTATATATATAATAACAGGTCACAATCACGAACACTGCTTCAAAGTTTCAAAAAAGCACATAAGAATATCGGTTTCACGTCAGAGCACGAGAAAGATGATCGTCTGTCTTTCCTAGATGTACTATTAAAGAAAGAAACTAATGGTAAATTTACCATAAACTAACGTGGTCGGCACAGTATTTGCATTACAGAAGTTTTGTTCCGTTTCAATATAAATTATCAACAGTTCGTGAATGCCTTTCAAGAATTGACAAGTTGGTTAGTCAAGATTCAAAAGTAAACGAATATAATAAAGCAATTAACGATATTATGTCTAATGGCTATCCTAGACAATTAATTGAATCAATTATTAAAAGGGGAATTAAACAGAAACAGACGTATTACGGACCAGAAAAAAACAGTCTACCTAAACAACTTATTTAAGGGGGATGCAGTTTCCCGAATGGCACAAAAATAGTTGAAGCTGCATTACCACGCACATTTAATGCATCTAAACTACGAGTTGTACTTAGAGTAACACACCTGCGTTACCAGCAATCAAAGAGAAACAGCCGTTAATGTCGATATCAAAAACTATTTACCAATATACATGCGCAAGTTGTCGATCAACTTACGTAGGCCCATCGATCGGACGGTTAATTACTCCAATGAGAGAACATTGTAACTTAAAAGCTTGTTGTAAATCAAATTGTGATAACACGTCTGCAATTACTCAACACATCGTCGAACCATCACACGTACGTTCAACAGACGTAGCATTTAAAAAATTTGCTAAATGCAATAACAAAAGGGAGCTAGCCACACACGAAGCCTTACGGATAAACAAATTTCAGCCGGATTTATGCAAGCAGAAAAAACATGTTCAAGCATTGAGCTTGAACTGGAGGTGACGCACGCAATTGATTGGTCTCCGTTTTTACACACTCTCTCTATGTTTACATATTTATATCTTCTTTTGCCTTTCAAATTATACATAAAGATATGTTCATTAGTAGATACTTGTGGATATGAGTACAAATGTGTATTTGGTTGTGATACGATTCGTTTGTGTAGTCTCCGTATTCGGTCTTGCCCATACGATAGAGTAATACTATATTCTTTTAACAGTTTTATTAACCTCTCTCTCTCTATAACCTATTGCAAACAGGATGGGATTAGGTAAACCAGGGTATTTGAGGATTACCGCAATATTGAAATCAAAACTTGTTTTTTATCCCTCTACCCTTTCGGAACAGCAAACAAAATCAGAGACATCATTGATAGACATGTATGTCAATTCGTAGGGTTTGCTTATAATTATTCTATAAATGTCACTTTAGTGGAATAAACATATGTGTATATAGGTGGTTGTGTGGGGGAAGGGGGTGACATGGATAAGTTTGTGTATACATTTGAGTATTATGGATTAGATATCAAGACCGGATATTGGGGCAGACGATAAATGATACTTTATGAATTATAGTAAATATAAATAGATCTGTCTTGAATGAGAATACCATATTTGCCACAAGTTGTTTTTTTCCTGTGCGTATGGTGTCAACCCTGAAGATGGGACTGGATGTAAGGTCCCGAAATTTAGGAAAAAAGAGTGAAAAATCTTTTTCCAACATCATTTTCAGACAAGCAGCTGATGGACGGCTTTAAATTGAAGGGACAACTGAGAACCCCTCAATTAAGGCCAATAATTGGTGCACCTAGAAATGTACAGGTTCAAGGTTTTATTGACCGACGTGTGCTAACAATGGTCCCGCACAAGAAAAATGCGGTCAAAACCACAACGAGAAGGACAGCACTGGGCACCAAAACTCAACATTTAAGTGTTCACTCTGTTGTTGAACTAATTGCGATTCTAATATCTCTTTCTGGAATTTGGGTGAGTGTTGTGTATTTATTTTACAACCCGTGTCTGCTTCCAGTATAAATCTATGCTTCAATGCCGCAATAAATGATTGAGTACCTGAAAAACTCATATATTACTGATTAAATCTGCACTAAGTTAAATTTAATAACGGTGTGGAGGGCTTTAAAATGAAGGAACAACTGAGAACCTATCAATTTAGGCTAATAAGCGGTGCACACAAAGTAGTAAAAAAATGCCGTACAGTTTTCGCCAGAACTCAACTCAACTGTAATAGCCTACACTCTACATAGTCATGTTTGAAAAGCATTGAAAGATTAAGCAATTAAACAATCTTTGATTGCGCGGATAATGATAACAGCCATTTAAACCAAGTTTGCGTGATTAATATGAGCAACAATCTCATTACACATACATTTGTCTATAGAAAATAAGCATAGTATAAAGTAGCAAAGACACTTCATGCAATAGACCGGTTTCTTTCTTATTAGAAACTTTTCAAGGACGGTCTATAATTTCAGTTGGAAATTGAAGTTCAATGAGGGGCTGCATAGGTTTCACCTGAAATACGCGCTAACCAAAGAACGTAAGTTAGTAGATAGCTGCAAATGGTGTGTGGAGTGCGACGGGTTGGCGCAATGCCTACTGCATCATCATCATCATCATCATCATCCTTTCCAGCCACACAAAAGTCAAGTGACTAATGTTTCACTGCCATATAATCATAAGGAGTGAAAAAAGTATAAAAGTGAATTTAGATAAATTATTATTAAGAGGGAGAGGGGTAGAGAGAGAAATAAAACCTTGCTATTATGAGTAAATTTATCAGGATAACTCACAGAAATGAGGCAAACTAAACCTCTCCACAACACAATTATGGCCAAGTTAGCATTCGGGCAAGGCGACATCAGCAACACAGCTTCCTTGCAGATTTCACTGTATCACGTCATAAACAAACCGAACCTCGCAGCTAACTTTGCCCTATTAAGAAAAGAAAGTTACGAAGATGATTCTACTATACATCTGCAACAAGATCGCCACTGACCTCGATTCGCTGCCATATCGCTAAGGGTTTCTAACCAAGAACTGTGATGTGCACGAGGACCCCATCCCGGCAGACGAATGGATCCTATACTACCCACTTTGGATGTAAGTGACTTTAATTGTTTCTGCCATGTCAAAATCTGCCCATCTTGTTTCTTATGCCAATTTGGTGCTGGATGAGAGAACAGAGCTCTATTGGACAATCGGAATGAGGGCATACGCAAAACGTGACCGAGCCAACGAAGTTGATGGAGCCTTATTTGCTTTTCTAAAGACGAGCACTTATTGTCAGATCCAAAAATACGTCTACGGATTTCAACGTAACCAACATGTGTTATACTTCTCAAACAACGATGATCGAATACCTGTAAGCATTTCAGATCATCAACTCTAAGAGGCCAAGTTTCACTAGCGTATAGTAAGACTGCGCGTACAGATGCATTGTAAACACGACCTTTAAGGCAAAGTGAAATATTCGCTATTGCAGCAAACTCCGTCGCAAAAAGGCCTCGGTTTGAGGCCCGTCCGTGGGAAATTTCTCAGCATTAACTGGAGAGATTCCAATAAGGACAAAACCGGCGCACTGGATGAATTGCCTTTGCTACCCGTGACAATATTCAGATTCAACTGAGACATGTACATATAATAAGTGTGCTTAAGTTGAATTAAGTAGACGCATTATACAACAACGAACAGGAAGCGGGAAACGCGTATTCTGAGGCCTACACACACGTATACGCATACGCCAAAACTATTTACCAATCTAAATACTGTTTGATGCAGAGAACTAATATATATGCAATTATGTAATAGGTGTTGCGAACCTAGTGACAAATTAGTTCAGTTGTGACCAGAAGGATAAACCAAGGGCAGCATGAACGAAAAGTATAATCTCATGCACATTCGTTTCATGCTTACTGGCGACTCATCAGTAGGAGCTGGTATTACGCTCTTTAACCACTTTATATTTGGGTGAAGAAAGTGGGATAACAGGAGGGTACAATCTCCCAGACGAATGTGTAAACCTGCAATGGTGAGGCTAACATCATATAAAGTCTACGACAATGCGACTACAACGCTAACTCACACTATATAATATATATATATATATATAATATATATAAATATACCGAGTCTGTAAAGGATACGAACACTATGGCTATTGTGTTAGTAGTACCGAAAAGGTGCATGGTACTAACACTATGGTTGCCGAGTCGGTACATGGTGCTAACTACCAATTTATATCCAAATAATTTACGAACTTCATTTGTCTATTTAGCTGAAAAATATTAATGTTCAAAAAAGTCTACTTTTGTGCGTAACTTGTACTGTGGTTTTTATGAAAGTTGTGTCCAGCTATTGAAGAAACTTTCTCATCCTTGTCAGCTGTGTTTAGAGTATGCTGATCTTGAATTTGCTTCTTTATTAATCGGTTAGTTCGATCTATGTTGCCACTGTGCAGCTATTGCACATTTATACATTAACCATGTTGGAATACTCGAAAATATGGGAGTTTAAAATTTACATTTATGTATCAAAGGCATGTTTGTATAGGCAAGCATCAGTTGCGTACGAGGCATTCGTACGAAATTTGAATATCATCTCGCTAGACAACGACAGAAGCAGTTATTGTGACGTTCTTAACTCTCACCTAAATAAACAAAATAGTTCGACTATGACTTGTATAAAAAACTGATGAAATGACACTTCTTGCGCGAGTGTATGCGTGTGTGTGTGTATGTGTGTGTGTTTCGCGTTTATTTCCTCTGCGCTTATATAGATCCGGTGTCGCAATTAATTGGTCTACGAAAGCGCTAGTTTCCATTGGTACAGCGTATTTAATTTTAAATTGATATATTTACAAAATGTCGGTGAATTAATTTGAGCCGTTACCTCCATAATAGCTGGTTTTTTTCTCAATTCAAATTTCAAAAACTGTCAAATGACTGAACTAAAATCAATTACAAGGAAAAAGCTCACTGCAATAGAACAAATACTAATGTAAGAGCGTTTTAGTGCCCTAAGTAGATTGGACTGCCGTATGACTAATTAAGCGCATTCATAAGCGTATTTTATAACAAAAAACAGCTGGAACAGTCATGACTGGCAGTAACACTCTTCAAGTTCTGCTACCACGACCTGCGCAATAAATTATTATTTTAAAATGTACAGTATTTTAATATAAACTGGTGAATATTTTGTGTGTGTGTGTGTGTGTGTGTGTTTGGGTGTGCGCTGTTCCCCTCACATTCGTTGTTGTGCTATGCATGTATTTTATCCAAATTAATCACTCTTGATTTGTATAATTGACTTGTATGTCATTCAGGCTAGATAAATTGGTGTATTTAATGATGAGACAAATAAGTCATCTTAACTTAAAATTATATTCATAGCAAATGGACGTTCTAGTTGCGACGCTGTGGGTTGATTAAACGTATGGCGACTGATCGTAATCGCCGACATATTGCGTAAATTAAATTCAAATTTATTTACGTTGCACCAATGAGAAAAAAGCAAATTGCCGTTTAACCACGTTTAACCACGTTTAACCAATAGTATGCAAGTACACATATTGCATGCTATTTAAGCACGGTAATTTACCATGCAAGTCAGTTGTGGCATTTGCCTTCTACCTGCTTCACGCGTGTGCGTTCTGTCGGCTGTCAATACGTGTGCGCTCTGTCGGCTGTCAATACCTACTCATCTTGATGCGGGATACCGGAGAGACGAGCCAATTGAGTGCAGGACCTGCAGGACACCATCCACAACGCGATCACAGCTCAACCACGGGAGCAAAAACTCAACCAGAGTCCACCCAAGGCTCTAGGACATCTTCAACTCTGAAGACTTCAAGCGAACGCATTACCCGGCCCTCTTAAGGGCCCCCATATCAGTAACTAATCTCTATTCAGAGCACCTTAACCGAGTTTGTAACGTCGTACGGCATTTACTTGAAGCCGGGGCGTTTACAAAATTGGCGACCGCGCCAGGATATTGATTTTTTTTCTGATTTTTTTTGGGTATAAATAAATTGACTTTCTTCTTCATTTGTTTGGGATAAATCGACTAACATTTGCGTTTTCTTTACCCTGATCCTGGTTTTTCTGGGAATTTTGTTGGGCATATATTCGTGAATTTGTGGTGTGAGCATAATAATAATTCATTGGCACTAAAGGCCAACGGGGCCTCTGTTCGTCTTCCCTACAGGACAATTTCAATTTTTGGAAGGAGTGACGCTGTTCTGTGTTGAAATAATAATACATTGTCATCAAAGGCCAACGGGGCCTCTGTTCGTCTTCCCTAAAGGAAAATTTCAAATTTTGGAAGCAGTGTGTTATTCTTGCTGTTGAAAATAATAATTCATTGGCACTAAAGGCCAACGGGGCCTCTGTTCGTCTTCCCTACAGGACAATTTCAATTTTTGGAAGGAGTGACGCTGTTCTGTGTTGAAATAATAATACATTGTCATCAAAGGCCATCGGGGCCTCTGTTCGTTTTTTCCTTTT
>JAQBSW010003772.1:0-50000 GCA_029291075.1 Eudiplozoon nipponicum
CAACTGAACTAATCAGTTACTAGGTTCGCAAAACCTAATACATACTTGCATATATATTAGTTCTTCGCAACAAACAGTATTTAACTACAATTAATTAGTTGATTGATTAATTGATTAATCGATTGATTGCTTGATTTCTCGATTTCTTGATTGATTGATTGCTTGACCAGAAATTATGTGGATTTTAAAACGTAATCTATATTTTTAATTGGATAAACAGACAAAATGTTAGGTAGATAGACAGATTTTTATGAAGATGTATGGATGAAATATAAATACGGATGAAATAGAAACATGTTGAAAATTCCGATAAATTGATTAAATTCAACCACTCGCGTAATCAATGCTTGTCTAGCTGATTGATTTGCAAATATAAAATTTTTGTCTGGAAATTGTAAATCATAATTTACCTCACAATGAGAGCCTTCATAGCCCTGTGGACATTTACACGTGTATCCATTTTTCCCGTCACTTTGACACAAACCTCCATTATGACATAGTATCATATGATTGATGGGTTCGTTGGCAATTGTTGATGCGTTCTCTGAACTGGAAATATCCTTTGGTGAAGCACAATACTCTGGCAAAAGATGACTACGTTGCTCACACAGACGACCTGTCCATTCAATTGGACACTCACAGACGTAAGAACCATAGGTGTTTCTACACACGCCTCCATTAGCACAAATCGGCTGTGCATTCATTGCAATAATTTCATTCGCTGATGACGTGTATTTGCTTCGGACGGAGCATTCGTCTACATCCTCTTCACAATATGTGCCTATATGCAATGACAAATAGATATGCAGCAATGATTTACAAAAAGTAAAAAAGCAAATGTAATGGGTCAAGAATGAGGTTTGTTTTGCAGACATGTCATCACGTGCAGAAATTTCCCGATTAAATCTATCAGTTGGCGTCTCATTTTAACTCATTATATTCCTTTATTCAGAATCACGCATAATAAATTTACGGCAGCTCGGAATAATATATTGTGAGCTCAATAATTGATACAAAATGTACAAAGTTGCAAAAAACAATAATACATTCTAGTAACCATCGCAAAACAGTGCAAAACCACGATTAGTAACATGTACAGACTCTCCTTATTCATCATCGGAATATGAAGGTTCAATTACCAGTGCGAATTTAATTGTATTATATACATTATAGTTTGAATAGTAGGGATGTGACTTTTATTCGTGGATGCCTCATATGTTTTTGAAGGTGGTTTGTAACCCCTCAAAAAGTCGTGATTGTTTTATGGAGTGTCTTTTGTGACTGTAGCGAAAGATGCATAATGGATAACGCTTGAGAGTGCTTAGATTCTGCGCAGACTAAACTCCAATTAAGAACAATGAATGTGAGACTACTAGCCGTGTTATCCGGAGATTTGTTTTACCACGCATTGAGTTTTATTTTTGTTATTCAGTTTGCCATCGTGCACTGATTTTAACAAAATAAAGACGAAATTCGATTATAGTTTTGATATTTGGCATGACCGTTTGTAAAATGGAATGTATTAATATTCCAAATTCACATTAATGATTAATATCAATGGTAAATTATTTTGATTCGTTGTCGATATATTGAATCGATTTATTTGTAGACGATGGCATTTTCTGTAAAGTAAGATGGATTGCTTTACGTAATGAATAATTGCTGTTATTTACAAGTACAAAAATCAATTTATTAAAGTTGAGGCTAAATGCAAAAGTGGTATAACATTTTTATAGCATTATCTCGACATGCCGGAAAAACTAAATCTCAAAAGTTAACCTGTACTCTGTGCATAGGAAGTATATTAATTTTAACGTGTAAATCCTGCAGTATCCCGAAAAACTTTTTTGTCTGGATGATTTAAAAATGCCTTAGACATACAAGTTATAGCAAGATTCAGAATGAACTTGGATCGATTTCTTACATTTTTAAATTGAAGTTGGTAATATTTATTACATATCAAGAAGTTCAAGGCTTCTCTGGACATAAAACCACAAACTATATAACAATTGTAGGCTGTGATTAGGCAGAGATTGCATATAAAACCTATAATTGTTGAAATTAAATTTGCTAAATATTAAAGAGTGCGTCTGACTCTTATTAGCGTAATTTTACCACAAATGGATCACAGCCGATAGTATCAGCAACATTAAGTTTAACACATGCCGATACATACGAAGTACAGCTAACCTTCACATGGAAATAAATTCCCTATAATGTTCAATTCGGTTTTGCTGATGGTTATCCTCATTAGATCTGGTAAAATTTGCAGTCTGAAAAACAACATATTCGAAAACAATCAGTAAAGCAGCCTAAAAACAACCTCAGAATTTCTACAGTGTGACCATAATTGAGGCCGAGTAATTATTGGCTAATACATGGGAAGTTTAATAGGAGCTTCTAGGATATTCCATCATAAACCTATTAGCTTTTGGATTGATATTTCTTCTATGCGATGAGCTTAACATTCGACTTCGAGTAAGAAAGATATAACATCATATATCTGCATAGGTTTAGGTAGATGTGTGCATATGCGTGTGTATTTATTAAAAGTATACAGAATAGGATAATAGTAAGTTGTATTTATGTGTATAAAAAGATGGCACATCGAAGAAGATAGCTGCTTGGCATGCTTTATTGTGCCACCTATGCTACTATTTTTGTGAAGACGGAATGAGCTCTGACGATAACTTTTGGGACTCGAAGTCGAAATGTAAGCTCAATGCATTAGAGATTTTATAGAAGAAATTTCAATACAGCAGCCAAAGAAGATGCGCTGCAAAAAGTCACTTTGTCATTCAATGCAGGTTAAAATCTCTAGGCTTGCTTTGAACCGTATATGTCATAGACTTTAATCTACATTCCAATATTTGTTTATACCTGCACATAAAAACTCAACCGATCTAATGATTGGTAATTCCTAGGCTTCTCTTTACTGCACTTCGTGTTTATATCTTGCAGGTGCGATTTGAGCTGCCTCCTGATGACGGAAGCCAACGCTGTCTATCGAGCAGATTGAAGTTATTTGAAAATTTTATCAATGTATCAACCGGACTGAATTACAGAACACATTTAATTGGTACGCGTCAAACTTCGCACAATAATTGGCAAATTTAGTAAACTATGTTTTTTTATGAATATCAATATTTATAGACTTACTTATCAAATTGATAAGTAAGCGGCTTTGGAGAGGAGTTAAAACAGAACTGATTTGCAACAGGTCTGCAAATAAACACATTTACTGTTTACACTTATAGATTACGGACAAAATATTTATAATTATTGTCATCCAAATCCTAATTAATTAAGGATCCAAATTTGTTTATGAGATTGAAATTAAGAAGTATGTGGAATATTAAATCCCAAATGTTATTATGAAAGCATTTTATAACAGGACAATTTGCAAGGACCATTTACTCATTTGATCGCACCGTAACTGAAATTTCTGTTAATTTTTAATTTGATTCAGAGAAGTTGTCTTTAATTAAACTATATTCCTTGGTTGCATAAAACGAGAGAACAGAAAATAAAAGGAAAAATTATCCATGAATGTGCGCGTATCCGCACACACGCGTGCATTATTCGCCAATTTATTAATAGCTATTAAAATAACGCAATATTGCAATTGAGATGCAGACAGTAAATGAATCAGCTAACAAATTCCGCAGTTAAATACTGTTTGTTGCGCAGAGCTCAAATATGTGCAAGTATGTATTAGGAGTTGCGAACCTAGTAACAAATTAGTTCAGTTTTGAACAGAAGGATAAACCAAAGGCAGCATGAACGAAAAGTATAAACTCATGCACATTCGCTTCGTGCTTACTGGCGACTCATCAGTAGGCCAGTATGCCCCAACCCACTATATTTGGGTGAAGATGTAGGATAGGTAGGACGTTTTAATCTCTAGACAAGATAAACCTGCAGTAGTGAAGCTAACATCATATAAAGTCTTCGACAATGGGCTTCAACGCTTTAACTCACTATATATATATATATATATATATATATATATATATATCGAGTCTGTAAAGGATACTAACACTATGACTATTGTCTTAGTAACCGATACCAACATTGTAGTACCGAAAAGATACATGGTACTAAAACTATGGTTTCCGAGTTGGTACATGGTACCAACATGATGGATACCAATTTATGCCATAGTTCACCGAAATTTAGAATTACAACAATTTCCGAAAACCTGTAACTCCAGTAAATCCATAACTTCCGCAGTTCGCAATCCTTTTGCGTTTCTCGTTATGTGGAAACTTTGAAGTGCTCCTGGTTTTAAACTTGACTATGAATTTCAGAGTTTTGCTACTACTTAAGTGTCTTAATTTGCTAGGTTTTATTTAGTTTTTAATTGCTTTTGAATTCGTTTTTAAAGTAATCGGCAAGTTCTTTTCTTACAACACCCTTAGTAGCTAATAAAGGCATTTATTTAAGAAATCGTTGTCAACGGGAATGTCAACATTATACAACAGATAATTTTGAAGGTCAATAAGATTTAAAAGGAGTTAAATACTCATCGGCGTACTATTAAAATGTTGTTTGTCCTTCGTGTTCAGTAGTTGAGAGGAAATTGATAAATCAACCTTAATACATATCAAAAGTAACAATTTAATTGAAATTACGAACTACAGCAAATATATGAAGAAGCGAGAAGCTAACCTGTAAAATTTCCAATGGCGGATTGGCAATCGCAACGGACGGGTACTAAACGAGAAGCAATTTCAATAATGTCATCCAGAATGCTGTTGACATCAGTCAGACTTTCTTCCAGATTTCGCATCCAATTAGCATCGGCGATTGCAAGACATTTGGCATAATTTCTGCATTTTAATCGCTTGCAAGCCAAACTTGCTGTCTTTTGAAACACTTCTTGATGCTTGGCATTTGAAAACTTCCCTTGCCAAGCAAAATTCACATATGTATATGCTATATTTTCAAGTGTGGATGATGTGTCTTGAATATCCACGTCACGATCGAATCGATCGCAGTATCGACCTGACCAGCCGGGCTGACAGATACATTTGAAAGCTTCTCTAAGTGTGGCGTTGCTGCTGTCGGGTTGGACTACACAAATTGCATGTGATCCACACGGCGAAAAACCGCACGGGTTCAAATTTACTTCGCATAAATCACCTGCAAAAATAGCAGGATAAATAAACGAATAATTTCGCCAAATCGAGCGTAATTTATAATCAAGTTTAAATATATGAGTATAATATTGCTTTTAAAATTTTAGAAATGGGTACGAATTTGATTTTCCAATACATGTAAGAGATATGAGCTGTCGTTTATTTTATAAATTTGACTTCAGTTACTCATTCCTTAGTAAAGATCGATTTTTTTATATTAGCAAAAAGAAATATAGTCTCCAGACTTGAAATAAATCATCGCATAAAAAGACTTTATTCATGTATAGTTATACAAACTTGAATGGTTAAAGAATAATTGATAGCGCGTGTAGTAATAACCTTTAAGTAAATTATTTTTTGCACTGATTTTGTTTAATATAAATATGTAAGATGGTTTGATCATCTATTATCCACTGGCCGTCATGCTATTATGAATTAAATGAAAGGCCGAAACTCATAATTACATACGGCTGTTGATGGTTTTGCTATACTATGTATCTTGATGAATAAAATTGGATTGATGGTTATCTCGATCACGTAAACTTGGTTTATTAATGTGTGGCGAAAGCTACAAACAGCTAATGTTCGTGACTACATAGAAATTGTGCAGCCCACATTTCCAGTCACGTACAATATATGCAAGACTACTAGAGGTGATTTGATTTCCATATATATGCAATGCGGTTTGATCCTCGCTAGTCAGTTTGCGTCGTACTCTGATGATGATCATGCAAGGTCGAAACGCGTCAGTGAGTTGCGATTGGCGGTAATTTTGTTACGTTGTTCGGCGACTGGTTAAATACAATGGGATTGGTGTTTACTACAAGCTCGCAAACTTGACTTAAAGACGAATGCAAAATACTTATGGGAAATTAGTCTGTCTACTGTTAGTAGCAAAGTTTTTTAAGCAAAATTAATTTTCTAATTAGCTTGACACATTCTAGTTGGATTCTGCTCAAGCCGTGCTCGTAATTGATGCTCTTTATATCGAATTAAAATTAAGAAAATGAAAAACCCTGAATCAAATACCAATAGGCCACGTTGTAAGATAGATAATATTTCCGGTTAATGCCCAAGCAAATCCTGCAGTGGTTTATGTTCCAATAAATTTAATTAACTTATGCTTTGGTTAAATATGTAGCTATCAAGCAAATGTTAGTGACCTTGCTCCAAGGTAACTTTAGCATAATAATGCATGTTTCTATGCGTCTTTCATTATCTGTTATAAATTTACTCGTTTTATTATGCTACTTGCTATTTTAAACGTATCTCTTCGCGCTGTGCTGTCCGTCTTGTTGTGGATTTGACCGCATTTTTCTTGTGCGGGACAATTTACATCACTCTTAGGTCGTTAAAATCTGGAATGTTGATCATTTTCAGTTGCTATGATTATTGGCCTCGATTGATGGGTTCTCACTTTTCCCTTCTTTTTTAAGCTTTCCATCAGCTGATTATCTGAAAATGACGTTGGAACAAGATTTTCCATTGTTCTTTTTTTGGTCAACACAAAACCTATTCATGTTTGATTTTGCTATATCTTACGTTAAATATTTATTTTTCCCGTTTATATACACCATTTTTCCGGAGAATTAACATAGATGCAATTGGGCTAACCTAATCAACTCGTTTATAATGTCGTTTCACTACCTATATTTCTTAATTTACCACAGAAAAATGGCCAGCAATTTATTTCTGAATTAAATTTAATTCATTTCGTAAATTATAGATAAATTTCAGCACGCTTCTGCTAAATCATTAAGCAGTTTACTTGCCTATGTGTTTTGCAAATACAATTGATTAATGGACCACATGTTATTAACTTTAAATACTGGTGGTTTTGACTTTGTCTAACGAATTAATCTCGCTAGTCCGTCTGCCGTCGCAATCTGATGATGCTCATGGATGGTCGAAACATGTCCGTACGTGTAAATGATCGCAGTTTTGTTGTGTTGTACGACTGGTTAAATAGAATGGGATTGGTGATTATATCAAAGTAGCAAACCGGATTTGAAGAATTCTTATCACCACTCGCGTAATTATTGTTTGGTTGATTGAATTGACTGATAGTTATTAAATGATACTGAATAAGATAGACGGCCCATGAGGGTATGATATTTTAGGGAATGAGTCTCGTGTATATTGGATATGATCAGTTAGTTGGCTCAGTAAGCAGGTAAACAGGCATTACAATTTAACAATAATTGATAAACAGGCATGTAGCACAAACAAAACCAAATTTTTATAGCTTTCTAGATATTGGTGAATGTTAACTTGGTACAATTTTCCCATGTTACAGCATATTATTCAATTTACTATTGATGGCTGTATTTTGAATTCTACAGTACGAACATGTTGGAGATCTTTGTCCGGATGCAAATTCAAATAAATTCCGACGAAATACGGTTAAAACGATCATACTAAACCTAAGAAGATGAAAAGATTTCGTTAAAGGTAACTCTGTATTTAGCCTTTTAGCGATTTTATGGTTATCTATTATGACCTATTTACCAAGATTTCAGTGTTCATATAACACAATAGGTGTGGATTTCTAACTTTTTTTTATTCAAATAAAGATTTTCAGAGCTGTGACATCTGATAATGTCCACCATCAAATAGCTATGAATCTTATCACCGTTTATTCATGGTCTTCAGCTTAGATTTTGGTGTGTGTTAATCACGAGTAAAAAATTCAATCTCAAGAAAGATTATGTACATTCTATAATGCTTTTACCTCGTGATTGATTACCAGTTTGTCATTGGAATTGGATTTTCCACGAGTCAAGCGCCAATTTTAAAATCTGAAATCTGACTGTGTGCTTGCTTATATTTTAGGATTTAATAAAGTGATCGAAAAATATTCCATTATTTGGCATGGGAAATCTAACAGCAATTTGGCTCACATAGAACGAAACTTTTGTGCTAGATTTAGCATGTCCAGTATATGGTTCCTTATCTTTTGCTTGCAGAGTTATAGGTGTAGATCCGGTTTGTATATCTGAGTATCTTTGAAGTCGATGGAATTATGAATTCTGTTCGTGCCAACTTTGTTATTACTAATTACCTCTTATCAAAATCATTTGTAACTGGGTACTCCATGCCGAATACATAAAGATCAGAGGACTATAGACTCAGCAATGTCAACTTACATGTACATATCTAAATAAACATAATTCTAGATATTCAAATTGGTGGATTTCAGAATAGACTTAGCTACTTGGCTTCTCTACATGTCCCTGATTGACGCTAGATTTCAAAAACGTTTTATTCAACCATTTTTCTCTTGGTTAAAGAGCGTGAAGCGTGGCGCAAACAATTTGCCGACATCTCGAACAATTATGTGCGGAGACTAAATTGCAGATTTAACTTTTCCGTTTATAATCATTCACCGGGGGTTGCACAATGCCTGGCGAGAAGAACGAGCAAAAGAATTTCTCAGACAGAGCTACAGTTCACGGAATCGGCTTACCTTATCTAGATGCAATGGTGACGACTTATAAAATAGTGGTCTTATAAAACTTTTTAACACTTAAATTTTCCAAAAATCGTTGAAATTCCGTGTAATAAAATTTAAAGGAGGCTCTGAATACTCGTCATTCATGCATCTATTACAAATGTTGAGTTATAGTGCTCCGTTCTGTCCTTCTTGTTTTTGATTTTGCCGCCTTTTTTGTGCGGGACAATTGATAGCACTCGTAGGTCAGTAAAATCTTGAATCCTGTACATTTCCAGGTGCACCGATTATTGGCCTTGATTGATGGGTTCTCACTTGTCCCTTCTTTTTTAAGTCTTCCATCAGCTGCTTGTCTGAAAATGACATTGGAACAAAAAAAGAGTAGAATATCTTGTTCCACTGTCATTTCCAGACAAGCAGCTAATGGAAGACTTCAAAACGAAGGGACAAGTGAGAATCCATCAACCAAGGCTCATAATCGGTGCCCCTAGAAATGTAAAGAATTCACATTCGTTGGTTGCCAAATTTCATCTCTCTCTCTGTCTAGAAATTGAATGATGCAATTGGTGAATTATTCCAGTGCACCCCAAACATTCTCATGTATAAAGAATCCTCAATTGACAAATTTTAAAAGATAAATTCATTTGAATTTAACAAAAATTATATCTACATTTCGGTTTAGTGAAAAGCGATTCGAGTTTACACCATGTACAAAGTCAATAGGGAAGAATTTCTGTTCAGAGCCAGTCTATATAAGACCAGTACAAACACGGTTTTTGTTACAATCGATTGAAGTGGAAATCTACATCTTTCCAACATACCTTTCGCAGTTAGATACTGATTGGTGAGGTTAACTCCTATACGGATGTGTAAATCTGAAATAGTCGAGCTAACTTCATTTAAAGTCTTCGACAATGCGACATCAAAGCCAACTCACTATATATAATATATATATATACCAAGCTTTAAAAGTGTACCAACGTTGGTACGTGGTGCCAGCACAACGGATTTCAAGATATGCTGAATTACGTCAAAATTGAGAATTACAACAACTTCTGAACACTTGTTACTCCATAAAATTCGTACACTCTGGCCTTGGTGGTACAAGTATGCACAAAACGCATGTGTAAATGAGATTATACCCTTCGTTAAGGCTGACTTTGGTTATATATATCGCAGTTGGACGGAGACCGATTTCCTTACTCAACATAAATTTTAGTCCGAAATCAAACTAAAATAGAACAGACATTCACATGGATGCAAATAGCTGGACCTCACTGAACACCTGAGTGTCGTGGAAGACCTGACTTATTCTCATCGGTGGTGTGAAATTCAATATTGAAGGGTCATACGATTTCACTTGGCACCATGTGACCTTTTTTGCTTAGGCCGTATTTTCGTGTCGGGAAAACATTTTCCTTGACTCATCTAAATTTTCTACAGCGGTAATGTTGATCGTTACAGCATCAGTTACTATTTTGTTTCCGTATACATCAAACACACCAACTACATACTATTATGAGACTCATCATTAAAAACAACATAGCATCCACTAGAATGAGACGCAATTTATGCACTTTACCCCTTTCAATGAGTTCAACATGAAATTAAAACAAATTGCAAATTGAATGTCGAATAACTAAAAGCACTGTTTAAGACTTAAAAACACATATCGCGAGGCTCTTATGATGTGTAGATAAGAATCTTTAAATTCCTCCTTAAAATAAGTTTGATTTATTTTCAGTTGCTTATTTTGCATTCTTGTCAAACTTTCAACACATAATTTGCGATTCGTCGTCAATGCAGCGGGTTTCATCTCGGTTAATATATGCTGGTTGTGAGGGTAGATTGAGTCTTTAGAAGCTGAAGTGAGTACACGTATTAAAATTATTTGACCACTAGAATTAGCACCATTTATTTTATAACCATTTATCAAACGAACCTGTGAATCCGTCCAAACATTCACACCTAAATCTACGATATCCCTTCTCGCTAATTTGACTAGCACTGTTAGTGCTGTTGTTGTGGTCTTTGTGTTGTGTTTGAACTCGAATCGCGCATACACCACCATTTTGACAATGAGAAAACGTATCAGCTGAGCCCTCAGACGTGTTCGTGCTGAATGAACAGAACTCGGTCACTTGTTGACATTGGCTACCCTTGAAACCTGGAGGACAGCTGCACAGTTCTACCTCTGGTCGAGATTTATGAACTAAAATTTTTCCCCGACTGGAGTCAGAAGCCGAATCAGTGAACAATGTCTGAGTCTTTTCCAATACACTGGTTGTTCTGCCACTATTAAGTAAACTGTGCTTGTGAATTTGGTTCATGTTCAAAAAGTCTTCGGAGTCAAAACTTGGCAGAACATTTCCAAGCAACTCGGTGGATGACTTGCATTGACCCCCGTTCAAGCAGAAACCTGGCTGGCAAAGCTGAAAACAATGGAAATTACAGGTAAATACCTTTAGATGATTCTAATACAAAGTAAACAGTAGCATACAAATTGCATACAGACTTCATGCTATCTAGGCACTATCTATCAATTTCGGAGGGCAAAGAAAGCATTTTTTATAAGTAAATGCGACTTTTTTAGCATACGTTGTCATGCCAGTGACGTATGCGTTCCGTCTTACTGACGACTAATTAAAAGGAGCCGGCAATTCGCCTCAAAATGGCAATAGAAATTCGGTCTATTTTTATGTTTTGCTTTTTGCAAATGTAATAGAAATTGGCGGAATAAGGAAGCAGTGTTAGCAGTGTTGCATTATAGTGCATTAACCATTAAAATTGAAGCTTGAAATTGCCCATTATAACTGAAATTCGTTTAATATTATCATGCATTTAGTTTATTAGAACAGACTTCTTCAGCAGTATTTTAAACACGAGCATAATCTTACCAATCGTTCACAGTTTAGGCCGACAAATCCAGATGGACATTTACAAATGTAGGGTGATGCATTTACACTCAATTCACCTTTTGGCTGCCGGGTTTTGTTGACTGACAAATGAGCTTCCTTATGCACCTGGCATTCGCCTCCGTTAATACAGCCTCTAAAACCATTTCCATGACAGGCATTTGAAAGTCTTGTTCTATCAATGTTTTCTTTAATGTTTTTGTGTGACCTTTCCGTGTCCCGCCATTTCAATTTGCCTGGCCCCATGTGGCTCTCGCCCCTCACTACTACGTCGCGTACTTCGCAAAGCCTGCCCGAATAGCCAGAGACGCACTGACATTCGAAACCATTCGGTTGATCAATACATGTTCCACCATTATAGCAGATGACATTCAAGCAGTCGTTGATGTCTAATTCACATCGAGTACCGCTGTAACCTAGACTCGAAAGTGCACACATGCCAGAACACAATAGTCATAAAATTAATTTGTTACCATTTTCCAGCAATGGTGAAATGTCTTAAATAATGTGGGCGGAAAAAATAAATCTATTAGTCATTACGCTGTACTGTTTTAATTCACACAGGATGTATATAATTAGTATAGTTCATGGAGCCAAATTTGATTGGCATCTAATCAGATGAACATTTATGTAATTAAATGAAAATTGATTTCGCGGGTAATTATAACAACTATTTTACTCAAGGTTGCGATTTAGACATAAACACTATTCCAATTATATATCAATATTCTCTCATTCGAGTAATTAACCGTCTGGTCGATCGGCCTATGTAAGTTGATCGACAACTTGCGCTAGTTATATATATATATATATATATATATATATATATATATATATATAAATGAGAATGATATTTTTATCAAGATTGCAACAATGATTTAATTAAAAGTAGCCAAAGACCGATTCGACCTGGGAGAATTTGGCTTGCTGACATGTAGTTCAATCAGAACATCAAGGAAGATGTCCATTACATTAAATTTAACTTATTTATTCATCTATGTTTCTGCTTCTTAATAAAATATCATGGCTGGTTACTTGAAAAATATGGGTAAATCTTTATTCACGAGGTTTAAAGTTAGGAAAAGAATGAAAAAAATAACGTAATTTGGCAAATCATTGAAATTTGCAGGCAATGCCCTGCTTCTGTTGCGTAGAAAACAAGTTGCATGATTGTGAAAGAATTCCTCCGCCATTAAATCATTGTTCGTTGCTATTTAGAATATTACTGAAGATGGTCCAACACGAAGTGGAGCTGCATTTTAAAAAAATGCATGTAATATCTTATGTCAAATTAAGTGTATCCTAGCAAAATATATAAAAGCAACCCTTGTCACTATAGTTGCATCCACTAGCGCTATATCAGGTGTCCTGACGTCCTTCCAAGAACGACAGATTAGGATTAGCTAGAGTCAACATGTGATTGAAACCATAACCCACAAAAACACACTTAAGCAAAAAAATAAGTAAAAGCATAAGTATGTATAACACTACAATTTAAATGCAATGGGCGGCATATGTAATTTGCTGGTGAGTTGCATGACTCTAAAACAAAGGCTTCCAGGTTTGATCCGAGTCTGCTGTTATTTTGGCTGCTTATATATATATATATATATATATATATATATATTATATAAAACAACACAGCACCTGGCCTTAATATTCAAAAGTTTCATCAACATGATATTCTAATCGACAGGCCAAGAATAAAAAAATTCAACATCAATTTTCTGGTATCCAGTCAAGACCACACAGGCCCTCGACTAGAATCAACAAATATACAATCGGATTGGCAACAAACTGAATTGGAAATAACAGAGGTGCATACGGTGACAGAAGTTTCCAAACAATATGAGCGTTTAACACTGCAATCCACACTGGCGCTGTTACCATGTGGAAAATATAAATTTGCGCAACAAGGTGAAACGATCAACTACACCGGGAAAAATAGCACTCGTACATGTAACAGTGAACAATGCGCACAATTGGTTAATTCTCAAGCTATCGAAACAATAATGACCAGATCTCAGACATCACTTTTCAATACTGCGAGAATGACCTTTACATGAAAACACGCACACACACAAACACAAACACATACACAGTACCAACCAGTCAAAACAAAGAAGCAGAAGTAAAAACGAGTCAGATTTATTTACCACTAGCATCATCAATTGAAAACCCAAAATGTATAAATATGTATGATTGTATAAGCGATGAATAGTATTCACGAAATAAATGGCCTTTATCCACTTTGTTATTAATGTGTTCTTTCTTCCTAAGTAGAAATAAACTGTGTAATATTAAAAGGCATGTACATTATATATATATATATATATATATATATATATATATATATATATATATATAGTGCAAAAGAATAATGTTTACTTATAAATATAATATCTATCGGTATCAACAGATATTATTTTGGATACGGTATTGTTTTTCTTGCTTATTCAATAATTATATATATGGCCTTCAACAATAATTGAAGATCATCTGTTTAATCTTATCCTAAAGCTCAGGGTTTATTGTTAATATCACTGATTAGGAAAATCCGATTGATTCCTATTTCCAAGAACACATCGTGTTTGTCTTCTTTTTGACTGGGTGCGGATTCGTCCCTTTTTCTGAAGGCTTCGAAATGGTTTTTCCCAGCGATGGAAATGAGGTACGTTCTAATCTTCGTTGATTGGCAATTTTTCGAGATGGAACTTCCCATATCATCATCAGATGTCTAATCACACACACAGTTTAATGTTCAAAATAGCAAATTGAAGAAAATGTTGTAGCCTCGTTTCGAAGCTTCTATATATATATATATATATATATATATATATATATATATATATATATATATATATATATATATATATATATATAATATAATATAAATATATATTTGTAAAAAGTATAAATATAAAAATTTCGGATCGAGGTTACCACATTTTATTAAATTTGCTATTGCGAGCATTTTACTCTGTGTGTGTGTGTGTGAGAGAGATTAGAAGCCTGATGATGGTATGGGAAATGACATATCGAAACGATGCTAGCCAACGATGATTAGATCTTACCTCATTTTCAGTGGTTAGGATAATCGATTTTGAAGCCTTCGGAAGAAGGAGACGAATCCTCACCCAGCCAAAGTGAAGATAAACTCGATGCGTACTTGGAAATGGGTATCAATCGGTTCTTTTTGCGAAACTGATAGTGCAAAGCGACAACCCGCTAACGCGAATCGCGGAGATTCAACATTTGAAGCTCGCACTGCTCAACTATTCAAGAAATATATGACTGATTAGGAATGTTTTAGAATCAATGTTAATAGGTCAGTTTGGAACATGAATACGAGAATTGTCAAAAGTTTTATGTGAAAATATTCTGTGTATTATTTAACTCCTGATGATGAGGCCGGAAATAGGGTCTCGTTATATCGAGAATATCGCTAGATGCCTAGAACGCCTCAGACGACAAGGGGCAGAGGATGTCGTGTTCGAATAATTGAGTCATCCACGTTAACGGGCATATCAGTAGGTCCAAGTGGACATTATTCTCTTCCGTTGGATAAACACAGTTATAGCACAAGTGCTGAAACCAACATATCTAAAATAGAAAATGTCACTCAAACACCATTGGACAGAGGATTTCGTGCACCTATAGATGGAGATAAAACTATGAAGAAAAGTTCTAGATTAGTAAATGTGCTTCAACAACCCATATCATTTAAAAATGATAAATCAACGTGTGGTAATAGCACTGGGTAAGTATTCATTTGTCATATTATAAGCTGTATGTCTCAGCAGCATTTTATTACTGGTTTTAAATTTTCGGTCTTTCATAATCACTGTCTATAAGCTGTTTGTTCAATTTGCGATTTGATTAATGAAAAATTGCTCCTATCCGTAGAACTTTTCAGCCTGACAACCGGTGAACCGTAACCAGTCTTATCGGCATGGCTATGGTTAATCATGTACCAAATAAATACAAGTAAATCACTCTTCATAACAAATTACGATATTCCGTTTGATTATACCGATGACTGCCATAGTTTTCTGTGCTACCATCCAAATGCTCCATTCTGTCTGTACCCTTTAGAAGCCCAGTATCTCGTAAACCATTGTATTGGTACCCTCTATGGACTCGGTATATGCTAGATATAGAGAGATGACTTTGAAGTTGCATGGCCGAGGACTATATCTGAAGTTAATTTCATTTTACTGTCAATCTGTTGAAGATTTATTTATCAGAGATATAGTTGTTATATGGTGTAGTACCTGTTCCTATTGATGAGTCGCCTGTAAGCATAAAATGCATGTCTACATGAGATTATGTCTTCTGTTCAGACTGACTGTAATTCATCTTGCCTGTCTCACTTGAACAAATTTGTCATTATCTACTCAATACCTACTGCCAGTTGCATATATATTAAGCTTTTATACAGTAAAACAACCGTCATTTCCATGTACTAGCATGTACTAGGTGTTGCGAACCTAGTAACAAGTTAGTTCAGTTGTGACCAAAGGCAGTATGAACGGAAAGTATAATCTCATGTACTGACAGATTTTTGCCTTCTTTGGCCTTCATCAAAGTTAACTTTAGCGGTGAATTCAACAAATTTCAGTCGTATAGTATAAAAAACATCGAAAATTCTTGAAACCAGTTTTGCCAACTTTATTTTTGCATACATTAATTAGTTTTCTTTTATACACTATTGAAGACAGTGGATGAACGAAACACATCAGTGCGTACTAATAAATTTAGTTTTGACATTTTCTGCGACTTATAAAATAGAATGAGATTTTTGTTTATCTTAGGTAAAATGAACTTCGGATGAAGAATTGTTATCACTCCCGTCGCAATCAATGAGTGTATATTTGAAAATATTTCCCTCCCTATCTCCCTTACGCTTCTAAATACATAAGAATAGATATTTACTCTACTCTATTTAACACTAAAAGCTTTTTGATTGGTCTAGTCCAACGTGACAGATTAACTCGATAAAACTCTAAGTGGTACAACTGGGTCTTGACACTCAGGTAGGAAGAAAATTGAATTGCCGTATAAGGTCGTATACTATTCAGTTTTCTATCATGCAATTTAATGAAATGTAAAAATAAAGGAAAAGTATCCTACCTGGTAGACAGTGACAAGTGTAGGCAAGTGATCGATTAGCCACTTGATACCTGTTGATCACATTCATAAGGGCATACTGAGCTGGGCCAATGACAACAGAAGCGTCACGGCTCTCGTTAAAGTCTGCAAACTGGCGGACACGACTCATACCTACACCTGCAATGTTTAATAATTTACTTCCGCGTATCTGAGGATTGTTAGATTGTTGAACATCTTCTGCAGCCGAAATTTGATTGATTATATCTAAGTTTACGTTTTCCCACGCATTAGAGTTGTCAGGTATCTTCTTTGTATTCATTGCCTCATTTTCGTGCAACGTCAAATTGAGCTCGTTCTCCACACCAGAAAGATCAGCACAAATTCCGTTGTTTAAACAGGCGTTTTCGCGATCGCAAGCTGAGGTGGGTGTATTGCATACAGTGCCTTTCCAACCTTCTGGACAATGGCAGCGGTAGGCACCCTTCAAATCTTCACATTGACCACGAATGCAAGGCATTTCTGCGCATTCGTTTGTCTCTGTTTGACAACGATCTCCCTCGTAACCTATCGAATAAACAGCTGATATTTATAACCAATCGATAATTGAAAAAAACTATATACAAAATAAGCAATGCATACATAAATGAATATTGTGATCCTGAACGTTGGATTTCAGTATTAACAAATATTTGTAGCACTTCTATTGAATTGCTCGAGGACATAAAACGACAACTGAAATTCCAGTTCGCGTATGACGATTCTAATTCAGATTCGTCACTGAGGCAGATGCGTCAGCAGTCGCCTTCTTCCTTTCTATTTCTGGAGGTGATGCCGGTTAACAAGGCAAATGAATGGGGAATCATAATCTATTTTACCGTCAGTGTTTAAAATAAACCTACTTTTTCTTCAGGATAGAGCCCACTAGTAATAAAGCAGACTCTTCTATGGCTACAGATCAATTAACATCAGACACAATATAATTGTACAACGCCCAAGTAGGTAGGTAGCTTATGATAAATTTTAAATTGTGCAAAATTGTTATCATTTCTATTGACGAGACATTTTAAAATAGTTCCAAGTCACCAGCTATGATATATTTTTTCGAATTATATTAAGACCTTAACCCGAAATCTCAAATAATCACGACAAATTCAGTCGAATAAAATGTGATGGATTTTTAACGACGCTAAAAGTGGCAACCTCGAGTTTGAGTTTTAACATTTTAGTCGAGCATGGGCCCAGAGCGTACACCTATTTAGTGCAACTTCATTAGTAGTTGTGGGACCAATCAGTTCTAAGTATATAGGAAACCGTTTAAACGAAATTTCTCACATACTTTACAATTTATTTATATTTTGTGTGATAAATGATCGGCGATAGACGACAATCAGTATAAAAGTATTTCTAAAAATAAGAAAATAAGAAAATTATGCTCAGAATATTTTGCATCAAACGCCAATCCTATTGTATTTAATTCCTCGTCGAACAATATAGCAACACTACCGCCAGCCGCAACGCACTGACGCGTTTCGTCCTTCCATGATCATCATCAGAGTACGATGATGATCATGGAAGGTCGAAACGCTTCATTGCGTGCGACTGGCGATATTTTTGCTTTTGTTCGACAACTGGTTAAATACAATGGGATTGGTGTTTACCTCAAGCTCACAAATTTGATTTAATAATTGTTACCACCACCACCCGCGCAATCAATGATTGTTTAATTGTGCAACAACCAGTCGTGTAAATATATTTTTCTTTAAAACGAAATTCCTTTCAGCCCTTCTAAATGCTATACTAATTTGAACTAGGATATGTTGCAAAAATCACAAAGTGCCCGTCAGAACATCATAATTTTAGGCCATATTCATAGATCGAAATAAATCAATTAACGTATTTTGTCGAAAAAAGATGATGAAAAGGCGATTTAATCCAATTTGAGGAAATAAAATAAGCAATAATATTTATTTTACCCAGGTGCGCAGAATATCAAAATCACTATCAATGCTTTAATAATAACCAGTAAAAGTCAAAATGCTTCACATCGTGTAACTCACTATTTTTGTAAAACCGATCAATATAAAAATTCTTTAAATCAAGTGTGCGAGTTTGAAGTAAACACCAATCCCAATGTTTTTAACCAGTTGTCGAACAACATAGTAAAACTACCGTCAGTCACACGTTTAGCTATTTTGTTCGACAACTGGTTAAATACAATGGGATTGGTGTTTACTTCAAGCTCACAAACTTGATTTAAAGAATCGTTAACACCACCCGCGCAATCATTGATTGTTTAATTGTATTACAAATATCAAAATTGTCTTTTAGTTCACTTCCGAGAAATTTATTTAAATAATTAGCACCTTTTAAGGGTTTTTCGTTATGCCAAGTATATTTATTGGTCAGATAAGCGGAAAGAACTCGAACATTATTAATAGGCCGAGGTTTCATGTCTATTGAGACGATTGCTATACTCATGCACAACCTAAAACATACTAGTTAATAGGAATAAATATAGCGACATTTGCTCTTAAGTTGAAAGTTGTTAAACCAGTTAGAGTCAATTAGTTACTTTGTGAAACTGATAGTGCAAAGCACCAACCCGCGAGAACAACTCGCGGAAATTCATCATATGAAGCTCGCACTGCGCATTAACCCTCCAAAACGATTAGTTACTTTGTTGTATTCGTCTATCAGCCCTGTAATTCTAGAGCTTAAAATCATCAAATTCATTTCCGATTATTCTGTGTCCATCTTAAGATGTCGTACTCGGAGCACTGGTTTCGATTTCCCCGTTAATAAGCATCGAAGGTAAGTAATGCAGTTCAATGTATAGCATCCGACATTACACGCTGAATTATCATAAAAGAATCGAATAAGAAGAGCACCAGTGGCACACTTCGGATTTACGAAAATCTGAATAGTTAAAAAATTTCTGAGGTAAAGTTTAGACGAAGCAAATTTCAAAGCGCTCACAATTATGCTCTGCGTCAATAGATCGAAACACATTAGAAGTTCTTGATGCATCAGATGAGATATTATATTATAGTGGATGAATTGCTTGTCATATTAGCATCACTTTAAGCATATTTATCTGTAGAAGACTGAAACAACACAGTTTCTTTGACATATTATTTAAGTTAATTTTTCCGATCTAATGTAGAAACAAATTACATTCTTTTAATCTGCTGGAAAAGTAAGCGTAGCTTTCATCGGTCACAAGCACTGACGAATTCAAAACTTCCTTTTGCATCATCGAAGCACGACGACTAGCTGATTAACATTGTGGTGGAGGGGGGGGTGGTAGAATAAGTCTATTAACCCACTAAATTCGGTTATGTAAAGTCAAATAAAGGTAATAAAATTTGGAACACCCTATTCGACATTTGTAGTGAACAAATTGATCTCAAGGCCGACATGGAGCAAGATATTAATTAACCAGAAGCTTGTAATTGTGAATTAAATGCAGTTAAATTGACTGCCAGACCGATTAAATCAAACTGACCAACTGATGGAGTCACTGTTAAATAGCATTTTAAATGTTTCCGCTTTCGCTTACTCGCTCTAAATTGAGTGTGCAGAAAGCGAAGTTCATCGATATAATGTTGTTAAAAAGTTCGGCCGAATACCTACAGAGAAACAGTAAATTAAACAGAATCACGAAATGAGATTCAAGGCGCCAAATTAACCCCAATTAAACAGCAGATAAAATATTTATTTGTCTTTTATAACGTAATATATAAACATGCAATTTAGTCAAATTAATAAATTTATAAATAAATATAATCAGAATCAAACATAAATATATATATATATATATATATATATATATATAAGCGTATACAAACTATTTGCGTGCATGCATTTATTTCATACCATGCATACACTAGACACATAGATACATAAAATAAATATAAAATTATTCATAGCCTTACAATCGAAATACATACACACACATTAAATCTTACATATATACATGCATATATACATACAAACATACAAACATACATACATACATGCATACAAACATACACACATACATACATACATACATACATACATACATACATACATACATACATACATACATACATACATACATACATACATATATACATACATGCATACATACATACATACATACATACATACATACATACATACATACATACATACATACATACATACATACATACATACATACATACATACATACATACATACATACATACATACATACATACACATACATACATACATACACATACATACATACACATACATACATACATACACATACATACACATACATACATACATACCTACATACATTCATACATACATACATACATACATACATACATACATACATACATACATACATAGATACATACATACATACATACATACATACATACATACATACATACATACATACATACATACATACATACATACATACATACATACATACATCCATACATACATCCATACATACATACATACATACATAAATACATACATACATACGTACATAAATACATAAATAAATACATACATAAGTACATAGATGCATACATAAACCCATACTTACGTTTATAAATACACAAAAAATGCATCAATACATCCAATATATTATATTGTGCATCTTGTGGTTTAACGCCCGAAGGCATAATATAGGATTTAGTTATTAAAAATTTCTCGTTGAGTAGTAACCGCAAATATTCTTAGTGTTTGGTTTTATATTTATGTTGGGCAACATTAATATATATGCATGTTTGTATAGGTTATTGTGTACCTTTTAACATATTAGTTCTAATAGGACCGTATAGATATAACAAAGTGAGCATGAACAAAAGACATAATCTCATGTTCACATTTGTTTCATGCTGACTGGTGACTGATCAATAGGAGCCGGTTTTACGCCGTAAACCCACTACATATTTCGTCAAGAAATGTGGGACAGATGGGCAGTAAAATATCCTATATGGATTTGCATTCAAGCAGTAATGGAGTAACTTTACATATAGTCTTCGACATTGCCAATTCAGAGTCACCTCACTATTTATAATATATATTTCACTGTCGACCTGTCCCACGTTTCTTTACCAAATATATGAAGGGACTAAGGCATAGTACCGGCTCCTACTGATGAATCGCCATTAAACAAGTAACGCATGTGCACATGAAATTATAATTTTCGTTCATGTTAACTTTGGTACATACTTTTGGTTCTATTTGAAGTATATTTTGTATTTCCCATATAAGTGACAAGTCAATTTCAATTCATTAGCGATTTAGAATTCAGCAGTTAGAATCGTTTCAGCATACTAAAGCTTATGCTTTTGAATACCTAGTGGCATGTATCTAATTTGGGCCACACAGTTAAATCAGGTTAATTCATTAAGCATAAACCAACATGTGTTAGTTGATGAGTTGACTATTAAACTACGACTCTTTGAACAATGAGTTGTGTGAACGACAACTTTACTTGTTCATTGAACTTCATCAGTCAATTGTTTTAGTATTATATAATCAAGGTTGCGATCTTGATATAAGCACCTGACCCATTAATTACTTACATATTTCAGTATAAACTAAGCACCGTATAGTGCAGAAAAGGCAATTCATCCACTAGACCGGTTTCGTCCTTATTGGGAACTCATCATGTACTGGCCATAATTTGCCACGAACGGGGCACGAACCTGGGCATATATGCTTCGGAATCTGATGTTCTAACCACTGACCCACCCTGCTGCACACTATACTTCACACAATTTTCAGTTATATACTAACTAATGTGACTTGGTTAGTTTATCTTTCTTTTAGTTGGAGCTCAGATGGCATCCATTTTGACCCAAAGTTCCAACTAGCCATCCCTAATCTGTCATTACTGATCAGACGCCACACTACATGGGGAAGTGGTATTGAGATGAACATTTATATAATTAAACGAACATCGGTTGCGCGGGCGATGATAACAATTATTGTAATCAAGGTTGCGATCTTGATATAAGCACCTAAACTCATTAATAACTTACATACGCTTGTATAAACTAATAATTGTATAGTGTAGAAAAGGAAATTCAGCAAGTAAGCCGGTTTCGTCCTTATTGAGAACTCACTACGTATTGCCGAGAATTCGCTGTGGACAGAGACCGTACCTGGGCACGTCCGCTTTGGAATCTATTGTTCTAACCACTGGGCCACCCTGCTGCAAACTATACACAATTTTCAGTGTTATACTAACTAATGTTTCTTGGTTAGCCTTTCCTTTAGGTAGAGCCTATTTAGCATCCCTTTAGCCCTAAAGTTAAAACTAACCATCCCCAATCTGTCATTATAGAACTGATACCACACTACATTGGGAATTGGTGCAGAAATGAACATTTATATAATTAAACGAGCATTGGTTGCGCGGACACTGGTCAGAATTTGCCGTGGATAGGCCTCAAACCTGAGCACGTCTGCTTCGGAATCTGGTGATCTAACCACTGAGCCACCCTTCCACACACTACATTACGCACAATTTTCAGTTATATACTAACTTATGAAACTTGGTTAGTCTATTTTTCGTTTAAGTGGAGCTCATATGGCATCAATTTGGATCCAAACTTCCAACTAACCATCCCAAAGCTGTCATTACTGAACAGACAGATTGAGGATGGTTAGATGGAACTATGGGTCCATTGATTTAATGAGAAAATATGTTAGCATTTATAACACATTATTAAAGCCCCAAAATATCAATAAAGTGGAAAGAAGACGAAGTCATATGATAAATGTGCTATTCAATTGGGTTTATTTTTATTTTCCTGCAAAATGTTTGCGCAAAACAACAGGCATTGAAACTCAAACTTAAAGCTCCCAAACAACTATTCATAAATATTTAAATCATGTTTGCGAGCTCAAAATAAACAGCAATCCCATTTTATCTAACCAATCGAACAACGTAGAAAAACTGTCGTCAGTTTTTCAATGCTGTTCGACTGGTTAAATACAATCGGGTTGGTGTCTATTTCAAGCCAGCAAATTGATTTAAAGAATTGGTACCACTTCTCGTGCATTCCGTGATTGTTTAATTGTATATTATTCAGAATTACACATATGAAAATTAAAAAAAGTATGTGCCTTGAAAGTTACTTTTTAAGTCATCAGATCAAATACATTCCCTTTCTATTACCTAAAAAAGTAAAATATGATTTCATTAGCGACACAAAAATCAGTAGGCGAAGCAGTTACCTACGCAATAAGTGGAGCCAATTTTTATCCCATTTATTAACATGATCAATATTGTCATCAAGTTATTCACGTGGCTACCACGGGTATAATTACATCTTGCAGAAGGATGACGCATAAGTATCTATTATTGGTTGCTCGGGCTGTGATAAAAATTATTTTAAACAAAGTAGTGATCTTAATTTATACACCATGCATTAGTTACTATATGATTGAAAATTGGGTTTAGCATGCGGCAGGTTGGCCCAGTTGTTAGAGCAACAGATTCCGAAACAGACGTGCCCTGGTTCGCACCCTGTCCGCGGTAAATTCTGGACAGTACGTGATGAGTTCCAGATAAGGACAAAACCGATCTACTGGATGTATTGCCTTTTCTACTTTAGACAAATGTATGCCATAATGGTTCAGGTGCTTATATCAAGTTCGCAGCTTTTTCTATAGTACCACTTTATATTTGGCTGGTTTAGTTCAAAATGCTTCACTTATATTCGTTTGTCCACAGATTTTGAATAATATATCCCGGAGGTAAATAAAGTTAAGTAAACGTAAAGTAAAACATTTGGTGATAAAGTCTCTTTCTTCTTAAGACGATGTTAGGAAGACTTACCAAAATTATAAACGCATTTTTAATTAATAATTGTAAATAAACAGTGAACTAGTAATCTATTATGAATCTTAAAATTAACCCTAACATCGTAGAAAATTCTTCTTTTGAAACAACGCATAGAAGTGTGTGCTTTCAAATTAAACGGCGGTTTTGATACACAGTTCCGTTTGGCTTAATTGTTTGCTCAATGAAACCCTCAGCAAAATGGTAGTGAGCCATATCGAGTTTTAAAGCTTATTCATTCGATATGCAACAGGTTGTGTCAAAAGGTATAGAATGCCAGAATTGACCAATGCTTAGTTGTTAGATTGTCATCAATATGCATAGCGAATTTACGCTTCTTCAACGAACAAATAATTTACATGAAAAAATTACACATTTAATATTAAATAAACACACTCCACAAATACACAATACAAACACACAAAATCTATGCATATATTAATGGCAAAACAACCAACTTGAATATATATCCGAACTAACTAATAAAACAGCATTCTGAAGTTATCAGATTGTCAGAAAACAAAAGATTTTCGGCTTAATTTAACTTCAAGCCATGAAATTTTCGAACGATTTATTTTAAAGTTTACTCTATTGATTAATGCCTGATGTGTTTTACAACACAAATATCTGCAGTTGATAAAGATGAATGTTTGGTCATAAAGATTAAACGTGGAATCTCGTGTCGAAAATAAAACGACGTAAATATTGTGCAGATCTATGATTTTTCTCCATATCAAAGTCATTATCTTAAAGACTCAATACTAACATATCAAGTGAAGTGATGACGTACTGCTGTTTAAAACTAAAGATAAGCCAGACAAATTAATGTCAAAATAATATGTTTGTTGTTTTTTCTAACAACAACAATTGGTTAAACGAAATGGGCTATGGTTTTATTTAAAATTCGCAAAATTGATTTAAATAATTTTTATCAACACCCGCGCATTCGATGATATTTTAATTCAATTATTTGCATACCTGTGGCGCAAGCTGAAGAATGTTTGGATTCGTGACCACATAGAAATAGAGCAGCCAAATTTTCCAGTTAATTAAATTGTATGCGAATTTATTTGGGGTGAGAGCCGTTTATTTCATTTTCCATACCTTATATATGAATAGCGATTTAATCATTCTTAGCCAGATTGCCGGCTTGCTCTGATAATAACCATGACAGTTCTAACGCATCAGGACGTGTGGCTGTCAACTGCTTTGCATTTTTGTAAGACGGGATTAATTAAAAGTGAGTGGTGCTTATCTCAAGACCGCAAACTTGATTTTAAGAACAAAAGTCAGCTGAAACTGCTTTCTTGAATGAATAGTCAATGATTTAACAGTAATTGAATAGTGCATCTTAGAATGCAAGTTTTCGGTTTAGTTTAAAGTACATGACTTAAAGCAAGCTCGAAACGTATGCATTTGAGAGATGACACATTTTGTTTCTACTAACGACGGTTTTTCTTCGATTTATTTTGTGGAATAACTTGTAAACCGGTACGACATGTCCATTACGGAAATTGTTATGTCTAAGTTCACCACAGCTACGAGTAAACAACCATTAAATAGGTCATCTGTGTTTATTGATAGACAAAAATAACTGGTGATTTAGACATTCAGAAAAAACGAAACAAGAGGAACGATTATTTCTTATCAAGGTGGCGAACTTGATATAAACAATTGACCAATTATATACATACATTTGTCACTAGAAACTAAGTATTGTATAGTGAGGAAAAGGTAATTCATCCAGTAGACCGATTTCGTCCTTACTGGGAACTCATCACGCACTGTCCAGAATTTGCCGCGGACAGGGCTCGAACCTGAGCACCTCTGTTATGTTTTAGTTCGCGACAATTACAAATGGACAACTAATAAACAGATCATCTGTGTTATGTTGAGTTTATTGATAAACAAAAATAACTTGTGATTTAGGCTTTCACCATAAATGAAACAAGAGGAAAAATTCACTACATTTTCTAACATGACATGCCTTTTAAATTGAACTCTCAAAATGAGTAGTAAGAAAGCGAAAATAAACATTTAGTTGGAGCATTTCCTCTTCATGGACATTATACGCACATAGTAAAAAATATTTTCCTTGCCCAGAAAGTAGAAATGACGTAATAAAATATAATTCGTAAATTCATATTGCAATTTTTTAAAGAATAGTACCCAAAGAAAAAGAAATAACGTATATTTCGTGCAAGATTGCAATCCGGATTTCGACGCGAACTCAATTTCCCCGAACATTGGGAAATAGTTCCGATTTCATTTCTTAAAGGAATTTGAACGTTCGATTCCTACCATGAAGTCACCACTTTTACAGGCCGCTAAGATTTCGCACGCTTATAATTTCTCGCTAACAAAATGTATTCTATATGTTGACAGCCATTTCCGACACATTTCTTCAGGAATAAACTCCTGTAACTAAAGTACGGAGTCAATGATCAGCCTACAACCCGTGAATACATAAACGCGGACGAAACATATTGGAAAGAAATTCAGAAGTTATCAACAATTCAAATTTGTTATCCTAACTATCAGCTAGGAATGATCTATATCACTTTTGTGGAATTGAGATTATCACCATTCTCAAATTTTAACAAGTTGTATAGTACGCAACAAGATGTTTGCTTCCACGGTGTTCAGTCTGAAGTATAAATATTATATCTAGAGGAAATAACGCGCTTGCTTCATTAGTTTCGTTTGTTAAACTTGTGAGGTATATTGCGACTGATGAAGGCTATCGATAACTTTAGCCGAAATATTTGAAGAGAAGAAAACTACTGAAACAGTGATGCAAATACATTGTTGGGTACATCAAGAGACAGGTAATTAATATATCCCCTGTCGCGCAACATGTTTCGTTTGTAGTTACATATTAGCCAATCTACGATCAATCAGTAAATGAAACTGACAATAGATTTTATAAATTCATTTAATAAATTTAGAAAATAAAATTATGCATAAATTTAGTTGTGCAATTGGTTAAATTTTCAGAGATTGATATTTATCACAAATCTGCCAATACGATTTAAATAATTATCATCACGGAACTCGCAATCTTTGATTGATTTATGTTATATGCCACGGAAACATTTAAACGCACACTAAAGTGCAGTAACTATCAATTTTGCGCGTCAAGCATGCGTATACATAAGCAAGCTGTGCATGAACACGAAAATACAAAGTAAATTATTTGTATTAATGTATCTAATGCGTGTGTGTGTGTGTGTTATGGCCTAGTATTTATCTACATAATACGATAACGGTATAAAATCAGTTATCTCTGCTCGGCATTCGTTAGCCGCATTCCAGCAGGGATTTAAATTTACTTCGAACAACCAATTGTCATTTTAAAAGATGCATTTGTTTGCTCAGTGCTGTCCTTCTTGTTGTGGATTTGACCGCATTTTTCTTGTGCGGGACAATAGATAGCACTCTTAGGTCGGTAAAATCTTGATTTTTTTCGTTTTCAGTTGCTCTGCTTATTGGCTTCGATTGATGGGTTCTCACTTGTCCCTTCATTTTTGAGCCTTTTGTCAGCTGATTGACTGAAAATGACGTTGGATCAAGATTTTCCATTGTTCTTTGTCCAATATTTCGAGACTTCATTTCCAGTCTCATTTTCAGGGTTGACACAATACGCACAGGAGTAAAACACAACTTGTGACAAATGTGGTATTCTCATTCAAGACAGATATGTTTATATCTATTTTAAATCTAAAAGTATTTTTAATTGTCTACCTAATATCCGGTCTTCATACCTAGTCTCTAATACTCAAATGTATACAAAAACTTATTCCTGTCCCCCTCTGCGCACACAACTACCTATAAACATGTGTATTTTACTAAAGTGACATTTATTGAATAACTATAAGCACACTTAATGTATTGATAAACACGCCTATCACTGATATCTATATTTTAATTGCTGTTCCGGACGCAGAGAAAGATCAACAAATTTTGAATTCAATATTGCAGTAATCCTCACATGCCCCCCAGTTCACCTAATTCCATCCTGCTTGCAATCGGTTATAGACAGAGAGATAAAAAAAACCGTTGAAAGTCTATAGAGTATTATTCTATCGTTTTGACAAGACCGAATACGGAGTTCACACTAACGAAATCGTCTCTCAGCCAAATACACATTAATACTCATATCCTATATAAATTAGTTTTTCCATTAAAATTTCTGTGTCGGATAAACCTGTATAATAAATTTTATATTTATTTACTTATTCATAATTACATATATACTCACTTCTTATAAAAAACATTCATATAATTCCATAGACTATATATTATTTATATATAGATAAGCATATAAGCAACCATGTGGGTTCTTCCCACATCTTTTATAAATATCTATCTATCCTCATATATATATATATATATATATACCTACGTATATACACTATATATATACGAACATACATATATATAAAATTAGCAATCTTTTATATTTAAATTTTATTTTTACTTATTTATATTTATATATACACACACCCACATCTTATAAAATATCCATTTATACATACGTCCACACGCTATCTATGTATATATAGATAAGCATATAAGCAACCATGTGGGTTCTTCCCACATCTTTTATAAATATCTATATATTCATGATATATATATATATATATATATATATATATATATATATATATATATATATATATATATATAGCCGCATTCAGCAGGGATTTAAATTTACTTGAACCTTATTACTTGAACAACCAATTGTCATTTAAATTTTAAAATTTTCAATACAATACCACTTTCCAAGGTAGCGCGGTGTCAGTTCTATAATGAGAGATTGTCGGAGGTAAACTATAAATTTAGGTCTAAAGGGATGTCATATCGGCTCCACATAAAAGAAAGTCTAACCATGAAACATCAGTTAATATATAAATGAAAATTGTGTGAGGTGTGCCACAATATGGCTTAGTGGTTGGAGCTACAAATTTCGTAGTAGACGTGGCCAGATTCGAATCCTGTCTACAGCAAATTCTGGACAGTACATGATTAGCACTAAATAAGAGAAAAACCGGTCTACTGGATGAATTTCCTTTTCTACACCATACAATTCTTCGTTTATACTGACAAAATGTAAGTACTTAATGGGTCAGGTGTTTATATCAAGAACGCAACTTTGATTAAAATAATTGTTATCACCGCCCGCGCAACCAATCTTCATTTAATTATATAAACTATGTATATAGCAGGACAGGTGATGAGATCAAGGTCGCAAACTTGATTTAAATAATTGTTGTCACCACCCGCGCAACCAATGTTCGTTTAATTATGTACACACTTTTGTCAGTATAAACTAAACATTTCATAATGTAGAAAAGGCATTTCAACTAGTAGACTGGTTCCGTCCTACTTGGGAGGTCATTACGAATTGGCATAAATCTACTACAATGAGAATCTTACTACGTGCGTGTGGTTAGAGGCCTGAGGATGGTTTGGGAAAGAAAGAACCGAAACGTAGATTAGACCGGACCTCATTTCCAATGGTTAGTATGAACGATGTAAGAAAGGGACGAATCCGCACCCAGCCTGAACGAAGACGAAACGGATGTGTACTTGGAATTGGCGATCAATCGGATATTTGCGAAACTGATAGTGCAAAGCGACAACTCGCGAACGTAAATCACTGAGATTCAACATATGAAGCTCGTACTCTGCAATCTTTTAAAGGATATTTGAACTAATGTATATATGGTAAGTCTTTGCTTCATGTTGAACCTATATGGAATCCCGTTAGATCAAAAGTTTCAACTAGCTACCTCTAATCTGTCATCATAGAACAAACAACACGCTACTTGTGGAAGTGGTATTGAATTGAATATTTCTCTAGTTCAATGATCTTTGGATGCACTGGCGACGATAACAATTAATTACATCATGCTTGTGATCATATATTTTTATCAGGATAAACCAAGCATTCTGTAATATAGAAAAAAGCAATTTATCCAGTAGACAGGATTCTTCCTTTTTTGAAACTCGCTATGTATTGTTCAGAATTTGCCGTGGCAAGGGCTCGAACCTGGGCACATCTTTTTCGGACAAATTCTGGATAGTAAATGAAGAGTTTCCAATAAGGACGAAACCAATCTGCTGGATAAACTGTCTTTTCTACACTAAAGAATAATTATTTTATATATCAAGAATACAACTTTGGTTGAAATAATTTTTATCGCCGTCCGCGTAACCAGTGATTGTTTATTTATATAAATGTCCAAAAAATATCCTTTCAACTGATATAAACGTATCTGAAAATAAAATAGAGTTCGAATATCATATCACCATAGCAAATCGTATACCTGATCTAATCTAGAGTAAGGGTTCTATTAATAGAATCTCTATAGCTATATTTTTTTCCATAATGACTCCATTATATTTTACCTGCAAATTCAGTTGGAATCTAACGGTGCACGGTTTTAGGGAAGTTCTAGTTTGTTAATAAATCTATACAATTTACTTTATTTGTCGTTGGAGATTGTACATATAAGCATGGCTTAATATCTGCCGAGGCATTATTCCCGTTGTCGAATTTGGATAGCTCCGACGATTTGCACTATAAGAGCAAAAACGTGTTCTAGTAGATTTTGTCGAAGATTGTGAATTCAGAGGATTGCAACTTCCATTCGGTTGACGCTGTCATTTATTCAACATCCGTATAAAATATTCAAATCAGCATGTCTCCTTTGTAATTTTAGCCTGGATATAAACATGTCAGAAAACGATTCTTTAAATTAAGTTTGCGAGCTTCAAGTAAATACCAATCCCATTGTATTTAATCATTTGTCGAACAACATAACAAAACTACCGCCAGTCGCAACGCACTGACACGTTTCGACCTTCCATGATCATCATCAGAGTACGATGGCAAACTGACTAGCGAGGATCAAACCACATTGCATACACATGGTATATGGTAGTCAGTTTATGTCTGAACTATTTATCAGCGCATTGAATACTATGGGGATAGAAGTAAGACACACATGTGCATATAATCCTAGAGTTAATGGGATGGTTGAGAGACTGCAAAGAGAGCTGAAGGCTGCATTACGCTGCATTGGTGGATCGAATTGGATATCTAATTTGCCCATAGTTTTGCTGGCAATGCGAAACAGATACAGAGCTTTGTTAGGAACATCCATAGCAGAACTTTTTATTTTTATTGTTTAATTGTTTTTGTTTAATTATATGTCAGTAGACGTTTGGCACTCTAGACCTTTTAAAAGCGGAACTAGGAACAATTCTTCGTTAGCCATAGCAAAGGTCAGGCCAAAATGTATTTATTTTAAAATCTATACCAGGCCTAGCAGAGCGTAATATGATTTAAGTCAAGGTTGCAGAATTCATGTTAACACGCTTTGCATTTTTAACCAGCTGTTCAACATTGCAAAACTGACGTCAACTTCACATAATAAAATGTCTTACGACTCGGTTAATATGGGACAAGTACTTATATCCAGTTCGCATGTGTTATTTAATCATTTTTTATATTGTATTCGTCACTTTATTACATTCTTTATGCTCGCAAATTCCTGTGGTCTTTCGATAAACCACATGTACAACAAATTTATATAACGTGATATTTAGATATCCACACAGACTGAAATTTCATCCTGCGCCCCGGTATAAGCGAGCATTTAACATAATTTTAGTATCGCAGATATTACTGAAATATATACAGACAAATAAAACAAAAGCCAATCATCCGAACAGTGAAATATACACAACATAAAACCTGATGAACAGACAGGCAGTCATACAGACGCGCACAGGATGTGAGATGGAAGAAAAGATTGTCTTGATTTCCATTTGTAAAAAGTAAAATTTCCCGTTAGTGACTGGTTTTGTTTGAATTGGAATATTCTGCTAAATTTTGTCGAATACTTTTGTTAATAGAGAAGCAGTGAGACACAAGACATAGTCGCAAAACGGCACACGTTTTTTACTGACCGATTCTAGGCGCAAATACCTATCAAGCCTACATGGCAGGAAGACGGATGTGCAAGAAACTGAAACAATAATGCAGAAATTGGTTCTTGCAACAATCTATCTAATCTCATCTAATCTTCATTCAAACAAGTAAATTTGACTGTTTTTTGCATTTTTCAAACAAAGTCGAATAGTTCACAGACAGAAAATTAACGAATTTAAATGTTAACAAATAGTTAGGACAACTTTAACACGAAATAAACACATTAATCTATGGCAATGATAATCTACTTGAAAGAAGAAGCCCGGTTGATAAAACGGGTAGTAAGAAAAAACGGAGCGGTATGTAGACAAATGGTTAATTGTCTAAAATTCGCATCTTACAAATTAAAAAAATATATGAGCAGTCTATATGGTAGTCCACCAATAAACTTGAAGCTCATTAACACTCTCTCTCTCACACACATAGAAACATTATATATATATATATATATATATATATATATATATATATATATATATATATATATATCATTACAGGTGGATCTACATGGTTATTCATTTCGTCATCGAAATAGCCTGTCCAGATCTGCCAGTTAAATACAGTTTGTTGCGGAGAACTAATATATATGCAAGTATGTGTTAGGTGTTGCGAACCCAGTAACAAATTATTTCAGTTGTGACCAGAAGGATAAACCACAAATAGCATGAACGGAAAGTAAAATCTCATGCACATTCGTTTCGTGATTACTGACGACTCACCAGTAGGAGCCAATATAACGCCATTTAACCACTATATATTTGGGTGAGGACTGTAGGATAATAGGACGGTACAATCTACTAGACCTGCAGTAGTGAAGCTAACATCATATAAAGTCTACGACAAAGCGACTTTAACGCTAACTCACACTATATAATATATATACCGAGTCTGTAAAGGATACTAACACTATGACTATTGTGTTAGTACGCGATACCAACATTATAGTAACGATAGGTACATGGTACTAACACTATGGTTTCCGAGTCAGTACATGGTACCAACACGATGGATTTCAATATATAGTTCACCAAAATTGAGAATTACAAATATTTCTGAACACCTGTTACTCCAGTAAATCCATACACTCTGGTCTTGATCGATATCAATTATCACATTTCGCGGTAATAATGACATCATTCAATTAAATATATAACTGTTGGATACCGTATGTGCCGGAGGAGTAATATATATATATATATATATGTATATATATATATATGCAATTATTTAATTAGTTTTCTACTTAATTACTTAATAAACCGAAATGAATTGCCTTTGCTACACTATGTAAAACTTAGATTATACTGACAAATATAGGTACATAGTTAAATAATTTACTTTTGACAACGATTTATAAAATTTAATAACTGCATTACAAGGGAATTGATTAAATTCTATAAAACAACTTTGCGAGTTTGAAGTAAATACCAATCCAATTTTATTTAACCGGATGTCGAAAAACACAGCGAAACTACCGTCAGTCACTCGTACTGACGCGTTTCGAATTTCTATGATCATGATCAGAGCATGGTTGCAAGTTGATTAGCGAAGATCAAACCGCAATGCATATATATGGAAAGCAAAATTAGATATGCGGCTCTCAACTCTAGAAGTCTAGTGTTTGACTGGAAAATTCGGCCGCAAAATTGCTACGCAATAACGAACATTTACTTTTCGCAGCTTCGGTTATATATATATATATATATATATATATATATATATATATATATATATATATATATATATATATATATATATATATATATATATATGAAGTAAGCACAGTCCCATTGTATCTAACCCGAACAGAAAACTCTTTAATTTTTTTAATGCGAATTTTATCATTTCAGGATTAATAATTTTATTTAAACTAGGATTAAATAGTAAATATCTTGTGTGCACAAGCTCATAAACAAGCAACATTTTCTGATTAATTAAACGATTTTAAGCGTTTAAAGAATTCTTGTTTTACGAGCAAAGTTATGACAACGGGGAGATGGCAACAATGTGAAGGTATAAAAAAGTAGTTTCGAAAAATGACCAAATGATAATTGGCTGCAAACAAACGCGCATATAGAAATTCCTCCGTCTCATAAAATCATCCAAAGCCTGACATTCATTTTTGTTTCAATTCCCACCTTTTTCAAGTATTCATCTGTTTAAGCATAAATACTTCATTTAAAAAAAATAAAAAATATTTGCGCAAAATTGACATAATTTCTAAATGCGCATTAAAACACAATAAATGCATAGTTCGTCAAATTGGCTATTGGGAAATTGAAGATGGCCATTGCCTTAACAACAGCAATTAACAAAGTACTACATATCCCGAGCCACGCCAACTTCAAAGACAACGAATATGCAGAAAAATTCCAATGTTATAAGAAAAATCCATTAAAAATCTTATTCATCATAGCGTAAGACATTTCTTGTAAATTATCCAACGCAAAAATAGATAGGTACTTACTCTTATCAGAACTATATATATATATATATATATATATATATATATATATATATATATGTCAATCAATCAATCGTACAGCATAATTATCGTGTAATCGGCTCACTTTCATGTCTACATATATTCGTCCTGCATACCTAACTAACTATCTGCAATCCTATCTATCTATCTATCTATCTATCTATATATCTATCTATCTATCTATCTTTCTATCTATCTATCTATCTATCTATCTATCTATCTATCTATCTATCTATCTATCATTTGTCTGTCTATCTATTTATCTATCTAGTTGAGCAACGCCTAATTCACAATTGCACGTATATTAATTCTCCGTAACAAACAGTATATAGCTAATATAGGATTAAATTTTATATGGTTGAAGTTGTTGTATATGTTTAGATATTATAGTGATTTCCCACATGTGATATAAAACATCAAATATAGATAATTTGATAGTTTAATTAATTGTCTATCTTGTTCAGCTCCTCCATTGCTGTGTGGGCTGACGACAGGGATAAAATTCATGACCGCTTATGTTATTATCTTTTAGATAATCCATCCTTAGTACAATTATTACATTGTGCGCACAAGACTAATGCAGAATTATCCGACAATTATACTACATTGAAAAACAGCGAAATAGACAATTTGGAATCGAAGCCAGAAAAAAAGGATCTACAAGATTTAGGTGTTCAGAATTTTTCTAACATTCAATTTTCGGTTAAATCACCAAAACCATGGTTTTAATACCCTTTAAAGGTTATCTAATTATATATATATATATATATATACATATATATATATATATATACATATATATATATATATATACATATATATATATATATATATATATATATATATACATATATATATATAGTTAGTTGGCTTTGAAGTCGTATGTTGGAAGACTGTATAAGGTTGACACTACTACTTCTGTAATACACGCACTTTTTGGAGTTTCCAACGACCATCCGTCTAAAGTTGTGAACCAAAAGTATTTAGTGGATTTTTGGCTAAATGACGGCTCCTACTGACGAGTCACAATGAAGCACGAGACGTAAGTGTAAATGAGATTTTAAAATCTGCTCATGCTGCCTTTGGAAGATTCTTCAGATCTTATTTTGTTTAATTTGTTATTAGCTATGCAATACACAATATATATTTACAATTATTTTCAGCAGGTGCAATTATCACTACTGAAACAGTCATGAAAATAATTGATTGATATTTTTTAACATCTACTTTAGAGTCGAGTTCATTCTTCATCCACAGAAAAAATAATTTTAGCCAATGTTTGTAAAATGATTACTGACCATATTAAAAAATTTAACAGTTTATTGAACCCAAAGCACTATTACGCAGACATTGTTCTTAATGAAACGTTACACACAGGATGATAAATAAGAAGACAAAATAAACGGTTCGCAGAACATTTATTATAATGAATTCCGGTCTGGAAGACTGAGTTGTCCTAGTTAGGTAATTCATGGAAAAATACATCATAAAATTAAAAACATCGTCATGAACTAAATTTTTTTTAGCGCAGCTGGTGGTTCCTTATCAGATGCCTTTTGGTTACGAAATAGTGCTTTATTATTAGGTATGCGATCTTAGTTACAAGTTAGTCAAATGAGGACTAAGAGTTCTTCAGCAAATTAGCATTAAAAAATTTTAATTCTGGCAGAAGCTTGCGCTAAGGGATTATTTACAAATAGAAGACATTACTAAATCTCTAATAAATTATGTACTTCTTGAAATCAAGTTTGCAAACTTGAAGTAAGCACCAATCACATTGTAATTTACCAGTAGCAAAACATGGCAAAAAGCCACAGTCCTTTTGCTGCGTTGTACAACAGGTTAAACACAATGAGATTGGTGCTTGCCTTGAGCTTGTTTTCAAGAATTGTTATCATCATCCGTGCAATCAATGATTGTTAACTTATGTAATTGGTGAACTGAAGCTCTGTTCACAGATGGCCCAAAAGTCAACCTTACTTTTCTAACTTTTTGGTTGACTGGAGCCAATTGATATCTCTCACTGATAGTTAGCTAGCAAGCAAAAATGCATAAGTGAAATCATTTCATATCATCTTCGGCACCGTGGTTTAAAATTCTGGTAAATTTTGTGATAAGCTGTGAATTACTTTTCAAATGCACAAAACATGTATTACCCTAAATAAATTTTTAAAAACATGTTCGAAATGACACAGTTGCGCATTTGTTCCACCTTACCAACTGATTTTCATCAGACAGAATGTAGTAAATCATTTGAGAATATGGGGCGAAATAGTTACTGTGTAATTTTGAAAGTTCGTATCGGGTAATACGTTTTGCCTTTGAAGAACAACTGTCATACACGCAGTGTTGTTGATTATGATAAAAGTTGCCAATTGGTTGGGAAAGCTTGATCCATTCCTTTTAATTATGATTGCTTCCGGTAACAGTAATGTATACATTTACTGCTCTACCAGTAGTGCGAAAGAATGTCTTAAGGAACGAACTGTATTCTAGAACAGTATATTAATAATACATTGCTATTAGAATCACAATAAATTTCCTATTATTTATACCTGTAAAGGAATGAAGATTATTTTTATAACAACATTTTATTCAATATGCACCTGTCATTTGGCTTCTGGCAAGGTCATGGTCTTCCAGATTTAAATGGAATATAAACGCATAATTAAAAGAAAACAAAGCTTAACGGGTCAATCAATTTTATAGACCTTGGCATTGTTATCAATGAATGAGTTCTCATTTGTCTAATATATCATTAAAAAAATTTAAGTGCATTTTAAAAATCCTTAATGAAGTTTGTGACACTATGCACGATATATATTTCTATTAATATTTCTATGATTTAATTTGAATTAAATGCTGAAATTAGGAAAGTACTAATATCTTAAGCTTCTTGTACTTGAATTAAAAATACCCCGGTTTCTCCAGTCAAACAATTTAGACAAGCAGCTGTACGTCATAAATGCGTAAGCATTTTGACATTCTATGGTCTTAAATACTGTTTGTTGCGGAGAACTAATATATATGCAAGTATGTATTAAGTGTTGCGAACCTAGTAACAAATTAGTTCAGTTGTGACCAGAAGGATAAACCAAAGGCAGCATGAACGGAAAGTATAATCTCATGCACATTCGTTTCGTGTTAACTGGCGACTCATCAGTAGGAGCCGGTATTACGCCCTTTAACCACTATATATTTGATAGAAGAATATGGAATAATGGGACGGTACAATCTCCTAGACGAATGTGTAAACCTGTAATAGTGAAGCTAACATAATCTGAAGTCAACGACAATGCGACTTCAATGTTAACTCACACTATATAATATATATACCGAGTCTGTAAAGGATACTAACACTATGGCTATTGTGTTAGTAACCGATACCAACATTATTGTACCGAAAATGTACATGGTACTAACACTGTGGTTTCCGAGTCGGAACATGGTACCAACATGATGGATATCAATTTATGCTATATTTCACCGAAATTGAGTTCCCAATAGGGAATAAACCGGTTTACTGGAGGAATTTCCTTTTCTACATTATACAATTCTTAGTTTTTACATTCTATGGTCTTTTAAGTAGCATGAAGAAAAATTAGCTGGTAAGAATTGAACATCACCGAACATACAAAATATTACGAAGACTGAAATGCGACATTCTTATTTACGTATTGCAGATTTAATTTCATCTACCCGCATAATATATCATTAAAAAACGAAAGGAGGGATATGGCAAATGTGACTAGAGCAAAAAGTATCTGGTACCAAATTGATTTAGTAATACGCGATACGCCACTGATTCATGTGATAATGTCTAAATTACTCAATATTCTCCAGTTGCTCAACCAGAATTCAAACATTGTCAATTAGGTGGAGTGTGTTTAATTTCCTTTTCTACACTATAAAATTTTTAGTTTATACTGACAAATGTATGTACTTAATTGGTCAGGTGTTCATATCAAGTTTTCAAATTTAATTATGGTAAATGTTATCACCGGCCGTGCAACCAATGTACGTTTAATTATATAAATTTTCATTTCAATACCACTTTCTCAATTAGTGTAGTGTCTGATCAGTAATAACAGATTGGGGATATTTAGTTGAAACTTTGGGTTTTAAATGGATGCCATATGAGCTCAACCTATGAGAGAAAAAATCGAACAGAGTTACATAAGTTAGTATATAACTGAAAACTGCGTGTAGTGTAGTGTGCGGAAGGGTGGCTCACTGGTTAGAACACCAGATTCCGAAGCAGACGTGCCAAGATTCGACCTTTGTCCGCGGCAATTTCTCGCCAGTATGTGATGAGTTCCCAATAGGGAATAACCGGTCTACTGGAGGAATTTTCTTTTCTACATTATACAATTCTTAGTTTTTACAGACAAATGTATGTGCTTAATTGGTTACGTGTTTGTATCAAGTTCCAACCTTGATTATAGTAAAGGTGGATAGATTTTGGTGTGGCAAAATAATTTGTCAACTTCGGTCAAATTTGGCAGTATTTGACATTTAGTGTACATGGATGGGTTCAACGTTCTTATCATTGTTTTTTGTTGAAAACCATGTGGTATAAGGCACCGAATTGTGTTAACGGCGACGTTTTTGCAACTTCCTAGAAAATGCGTTTACTTATTAATGATCATCTCTCAGATTTACAGAGATAACTATACTCTTTTTCGTTTTTATGAAACGACAAATTGACAATCACACGGAGCTTGTAATTCCGATGTTGCATTGCTACGAATTTGATTTGGCCTAGGTTGTGTTGTTTTGATGTTTAACTGGTTTCATTTCCCTATGTTGTCTAGTTGGGTCCCTCTATCTGGTCTAGATTTACGAATTGTTATCACCACCCGTGCAGTCAATGGGCATTTAATTGTGAAAACTAATATCCATGTTAGTGACTGCATAGAAATTATGTAGCCGACATTTCCAGTCAAGCACAATTTAAGCAAGACTACAAGAAGTGAGGATTGCATTTATAAATTTCCTTACCTTATATATATATATATATATATATATATATATATATATATTGCGGTTCGATTCTTGCTAGTGAGTCTGCTGCCATACCCTGATGATGACCATAGAAGTTCGAAACACATAAGCTCGTGTGACGGACGGCAGTTTTGCTTCTTTATACGACTGGTTGAATGCAATGGGACTGGTGTTTGCATCAAGTTTGCAATCTTGATTTGAAGAATAATTTATGTATTCCATAAAATATATTTTCCCCTCCTCCTTAGTAGTAATTTGTCTTAAACTATTAGTAATTTTATTATTAGAAATTTAAACAACGTTTGTTCATATTATTATCGATTATTTTTTATATCGTGGTTAAGCAGCAGTTAAGCATCATTTTTTTAAAATATTGTTGTATGCTTGTCTTGATAATGATGACAAATTTGGCGTTCAAATGTCATGTGTTCAAATTTAAAAATAAATACAATTTTCATTTTTTATTAGTTCGACCAGGATTTTGCAAACATACATATTTCATTAGAGACTGGGTCTCTTGCATGTTGGATGTCTGGAGAGCCTATTTCAGTACAACAGAACAAGCTAGCTTCTCTATAGGACTCATTTGACAGCTACATTCCTACGGAATTTATTTCCATTCAAGTGCATCCTGGTGTTTAATCATACGATGCAGCCTGATAAATTGACGGACGTCGCGAATCACGGAGTCCGATAGCGATATGGCTGTTTAAACTCTTCTGTAGTTCAAGCCATTTACCGGAAATACATCAGTACCTTGCGAGCAGGATGTGAATGCAGTCATCTCAGATAATGCATCAGCCCATAAAGACGGCGACCATAAACAATGCTTTTAAGTGATTGCACATCGGAGATCGGCCAAAATAAACTAGTCGGCAAGTAGATTTTGCATTTTTGGAATGCCTGTTTAAAAGCACAATGTGTGGGCCTAGTCTAAACTGAAAGGGTGCACTGACTGTCAAAGCTCTCAAGACGCTAGCAGCCTTAACCAGGCCTCCTCAATGTCTCAGGGGTTTAAAATGAATTAAAGAATACTCAACCAGAAGTCCTCGGACTTAGTGTTTAGTGAAATTTCAGTTTGGTTTATATAATTTGACGATGCATATCTTGTCATGTGAGGAATGCAAAACGCCAAAAAAGCGGTGCCGTATCTTATTTAAGGTTAGGAGTTCGAGTATAATTTAGTATTTGAAGGCCATAAATATGCGTTTTCCAGTACTGTGCAAGCAAAAGCATTTCATTCTCCAACTGGTATTACCTTGGGACTTCCTAAGCTCCAGGCAAATCAGTGTTTAGTTAAATTCATTAAATCAAGTTTGCGAGCTTGAAGTAAACACCAATCCCATTTTATTTAACCAGTTGTCGAACAACATAACAAAACTACCGCCAGCCGCAACGCACTTACGCGTTTCGACCTTCCATGATGATCATCAGAGTACGACGGCAAACTGACTATAGAGGATCAAACCGCATTGAATATATATGGAAATCAAATTTAGATATGCGGCTCTCACCTCTAGCAGTCTTGCATACATTGAACTTGACTGGAAATGTCGGCTGCACAATTTCTATGCAGTCACGAACATTAACTGTTTGCAGCTTTCGCCACATATACATATATAGGCAATACACTTTAACAATAATTGATTGTGCGGGTGGTGGTAATAATTCTTTAAATCAAGTTTGCGAAATTAAAGTGAACACCAATCCCATTGTACTTGACCAGTCGTCGAACAGCATAACAAAACTACCGCCAGTTAAATGTCTCCTATTTTAACTTGCTCGACCTATACATTTGTTCACTATTTGTGTTGACCGTTTTTCTTTATAAATCATATCAATCTCTGTTTTGTCTTTCTTCATTAATTGAGTTTAGAAGATGAAGTTAAAGAACCTTTGTTCAATATATAATAAAACTGCACTTTGGCCGATATGTCTGGAAATAACTGTAGAGTACGATAAATCTAATGTCTAGATAAGCACCAATCCAGCATTTTATTTTCACAATCGCATAGTACTTATTGCTTTGCCTGCCTTTTAAACTATTAAATAGTGAACAAAGCCGTAAATGCATAAATTTTGTTCTCACACTCGTAAACATTGCCGCATAGTATTTCTTAAATACCGAAGGGTTGTCTATTTAATGAACATTTTTGTGTATAACGATTAAGTTAATTTCAAATGGAATTACACATAATTCTGAATGTAATTTCAATGTACCCGTATACTGTTAAAACGCTTTAGTCTGGGAACCAGATTTCTATCGCTCAAATCAGTTTTACAAAAACTACAACAATACTAGTTTGCACACCTTTGTATGTATATATGTGTGTGTGTGTGCGTTTGTTTGTGCGTCTAGATGTTGTACTGAAATTGAAATATCGGTGTGAACGCGTGGCCAGGAAGTTTTTCTTTCGTCCTCTTTTTTCAATTGAAATAGAATTAAATATTTCATTGTTCCGAAAAAGATATATGTAGAAATCTGCAATAAGCTGGCAGAGTTGCAAATAGTGAATGGGCAGTGCTGGTTTTCCGGCCGTTGCCTTGTGAAGCTCTAATTTGCATCTTGGTAGTACCTCAGTTTTGGCCTTATAACCAAAAAATTGGTATTTACCTAAAAGTAAACTGGAGAAGGGCACCACTGTACGAGCGCAACCTGTTGTCTATCTGTAAATCAAGGATGTATGCGCACTTAAATTTCTACGCTGATGCTCAAATAAAAGACAATTAATAATTAGCACAAGTTTAGGAGCTTTCACAATCGTTCTTCTCAAAACTACTTGACCAAGACTAATGTTGGCCTGATGCATAATACAGGATCCGAATAATATGAAGCTAGTTGGTACGACACGATTGCGTTGATGCAATCCTGACAGTTACGTGCATCATGCCTAATGCATAAATGCGTATACATAATTTGTCCGTTATTTAGACCAGTTAAGGCGTATTATGCAACAGTCGTTTGTGTCTCAGATTTGAAGCACAAATCATTTTCTTTTAATACATATTTGCGAAATGCAAAAATGTTGTTAAGATATATTTTAAAATTCTATTACAGGTAATTAGTGGACCTTATCAAGCCAGGACGGCAATTTAGCCTACAAGCTAGTCGATCATGCCATCAGAATAGCTGTCACTTTTGTAATTTACGCTGATTTGGCCGTAAATTGCTCGGTATGCATGCATTCATTGATTAGGCACGGTGGACTGAAACAAATTTAGTTGATATAGGACCAGCGACCAGGAGGACGCACCATAGAAAGCAGAAATGAATTGTGCCGCCCTTTTGCCACATGCATTTCATGATGTATGGTTATATATTAGCAGAATCCAGGATCACCATGGAGATGCACTAAACGGTAGATTTTGTGTTTATCTATGAATATTAGCATTGCATCTCTAGAGTGCAGGGGAAGTAGTTCGAAGTTTATTTCGCAGGCCCTCTACTGGTTACAAAAAAAACATTGCCATTAGAAGGCGTTCGAAATCAAATTCTGAAATACTATCAAGCATATTAATGTAAAGAGATTTAAGTATAAAACGTTGATGGCAATAGCGTTAATAGCTGTAGTACTACTGAGTAAAAGCCTTCATAAATCAAAATATAATTCCATAAAGCCCACATTAATTGCCTAAATTTCTGGTGGATTACACGCATCTTGTCAGCTCTCACTAATGAGAAGCCGGTCAACTTCAAATGCTTTTGTAAACGCGAAAACACCTTCTGTTCACATTGATTGTAGTATGGTATCACGGTCTTTAATGTGCTAACCTGCTGTTAGTTTGATCGTACAAAATGCAGAAATATCTTTGAGTGCATAAGGATTTGAAGGATTTTTTATATAGTTGAGTGAATACTAATGAATCAACACCATGTAACATTGATAGACATAAACCTAAAAATAAATAATTCGATAAATAAATTAAAATTTTGACGTTGTACCTGCTTTTGTCGTTGATTCTTTTACATTTTGAATATTAAATGTGTGGTTCCTAAAACGACAGCCAGCAGGGTTGATCGAAGTATTATGAAGTGATCAACGGGTATTTGCGCAAATATTTACATCGAAATTCTACACAACATCAATACCATTTGTAAAAAAAATAAACGTATATTTAAAAGGCGCGAACATTCGAGAAATTTAGCTTAACAAGTAATTGACATAGGTACGTTGGAGATAGGGTCGATAGAGTATAAATCCGTGTGAAATTGTGATAGAAACTAATTGCCGTTGTGGAAGTAATGAATTTCCGGCACCAGTTCGTCTGCCTGTGAATGAGAAAAAATGTCGTCTGTTAATTAGATAGGGGCATATTGCATTAGAGAAATAAATTTGAATTTTCCAAATCCGACTGTGCTAATATGGACTCGACACAATTTGAAGACCGCCATGATAACACAACGCTTTTGTTAAAGCAGGCATAATAATATACATTTATACACAATCCAGATTACGTCTATTGTTTAAATTTAATTTTATTATTATTTGTACGCAAGCAATGGGAATTCAATGAAAATGCGCATTATTTTTCTAGAATGATATTTTTTATCCAACTCTAACTCACCGGAAATGCTCTCGTCTGGTCTTTATACACACAGCCAAACCCCACCCCCCATATATATATATACATTGTTAGTATAATCAAAGAATTGTATTAGTAAAAAGTCAATCATAAACTACACCGGTTTCAAACCATAGGAGTAACATTTAAAGTACTTTTACAGAATTTTCCGCCAACGGGGTTGGAAAAGGTAACTAAGTTTTAAATATTTTATTTCTATTGCGCCACCACTGCTGCATACTTCATGTAAATTTAGCTATATATCAACTTATATATATATATATATATATATATATATATATATATAGTCAGTATAAACTAAGCATTGGCAGCGAAAGCATTTAATTCAGTAGAACACTTTCGTCCTTATTGGAAACTCATCACGTACTGGCCAGAACTTTCCGCAGACGTGCCCAGGTTTGAGCCCTGTCTGCAGCAAATTGTGGCCAGTACGTGATGAGTTCCTAATAGGGATGAAATCGGTCTACTAGATGAATTGCCTTCACTAGACTATAAAAGTCTAAGTCTATACATACAAATGTATGTACTTAATGGATCAGGTGTTTATTTGAAGACTTTGTTCACAGAACGAATTCATTACAAACTCATAGTAGTTTATATTCATCAAGACTTTGAAGATTGTCAACAGCAAACGTTTGATTTAAGTTAACTTACACCGAAATTTAGAACAAAATTTCTACTAAACCAAAACGATTCACATTATCCTGGCCGACGCATTCGTTTGAATTGTTTTAGTTACTCATTATCAAGTATTATCATCTGTCGATTTCTCATCAGGCTCATTAGAAATGAATAATGAGAAAGCAAGAAATTATGTTTGGACGACTTTATTTATCCATGTTTTCATATGAAAAAAGATCTGCACAATGTTCCAGTAATACTATGTTTGAGAAACACATCAATAATATAATTAACCGAACATTAGTTGCACAGGCGGTGATAAAAATTACTAAAATAAAGGTTGCGATCTTGATATAAGCACCTGATCCATAGTTTATACTTGCATATGTCAGTATAAACAAAGAATTGTATAGTGCAGAAAAGACAATTCACCCAGTAGACCGATTTCGTCCTTATTGGGAACGCATCACGTACTGGCCAGAATTTTTCACGTACAAGTCTCGAACCTGAGCACGTCTGCATCGGAATCTGGTGCTCTAATCACTAAGCCACCCAGACACATACTACACAATACTGGGTGAATTTCCATCTTTGCACTATACAATAATGGAAAATGTATGTATATATTGAGTCATTTAGAACAAAATTTCTACTAAACCAAAACGATTTATATTATCCTTGACGACGCCTTCATTCAAAATATTTCGTTACGCATTATCAAGTAATATCATCTGACAATTGCTCATCACACTCAATAGAAACGACTAATTAATAAAGTAAGAAATTGTGTTTGAACAGCATAATTTATCTATGTTTTGTGATGGAAAATTGATCTGCACAAGGTTCCATCAATTCTACGTTTGAGCAACACATCAATAATAGCTAGAGTGTAATCCACTTCGTATACAATTGTAAATTTACCATTTGGACGTCATTCATTAATTAGTTTATCGGCATGTGCTATCACAGATAACGGTTGTACAGTTTCGTTTTACTAAAACATGAAATTTATTTCGATCCAATATGCACACGAATAAAAGCGGCCATGATAGGGGCCACACAAAAACCCATTCCTAGATCATCTTTCTGTATGTAAAATTAACCAACTGCGTTCCAATCAGCTGAAAATTTTGGAAATTGTCCCGGTTATAATAATATACAAACTCAGCTGTTACTTTTCGACGGGCATTAGTAAAGAAACAATCCCAAATAAAACGAGTACAGCCAATGATTTTTTATTTTAATTTTGTCTATTTTTTCAAAGGATTCAAAGGAACCTTTCAAAGTGTGCATAGATGGGTGATTTATCACCGAATTTGACAAGTTAAGCAAACATTTCGCCAATTCATGTGTTATCGTTCTCGTCATTTGGACAATCATTCCGATTGGCTATGTTAAGACATTTTGTTATAGGACGTCCTTTATAGCTTCGTTTGAAGTCAGAAGAAGTAATTAACTAATCACAAGATTAGAATCATTTATAGACGGTTTAAACACATACATGAAGCATACCTATCTAGTGAAGCATTAGTTATTGCAATGAGATCAGGCAGCTAGGAGCAAAAATGAAGCCGTACGAATCAAAGTTTACGCTTGATTTAATTTTTGTTTACATTTGGTGAAATAATACTTGCTAATGGGTAACGAACTATCTATCTGTTCCTCGTGGCGCGTTACGAGTAGTTTAGCATTCGTTGTCTACCTGAGTAACGAATTATTTCCAAAAAAATATTCGATAATGAGAGTTGAATTTTGTTAAGCAAACTAAAGATCAGATCATTTTGGTAACAATCAGTCGCGCAACAAATATTTTCCTTTATAGCTATGCTGATTTGTCAGTAAGCCTGAAGCACATGCGTACATAAGATGAGGAACTACGCATATTAAAATCACGTTTGCGAGGTAGAGATAAACACCAATCCCATTATATGTACATTTGTTATTGCAGACAATGAATTAAACAAGATAATAAAGGTAATTCATCCAATAGTCCGATTTTGATCGCACTTGTAACTCTTCAAGTATTGTCCAAAATTTGCCTCGATCGGGGATCGAACCGAGGCGCATTTGCTCTAAACAATATGGCTCTATCAACTGCGCCACTCTGCCACACAAACTGCCCATGCAGCATTTGATCTATTTGATGAATTGCCTTTTTTACACTATACAATTCTTAGTTTATACAGACATATGTAGAAATTAATGGGTCAGGTGCTTATATCAAGACCGCAACCTTGATTATAATATTAATTGACCTGTTCGTATGTTTTACGTGATATAATTTGCTAAAAGGGAAGGTCATGCCCATTACATATGTGCATATATGTAATCAGTCTGCAGCCAAGGACGCACACAAACACACACACACACATATATATATATATATATAGCTAAAAGTTTTTGGCATAAAATAAATTCTGAAGTTAGGTGGCGTTTAAAATCACAATAGTTGCATTAATTTTAATCGAATAATGATAGAAAACTTGTCTGGAAGTCCTCGCTTCTTGGTGGATTGTAATTATTATCTTCTACAATTGTTAATTTATACTGAAAACGTAAATATTTATATTTTAATCAATTATACTTTACCATTATATACATATACATATATATAATATGGAAATTACTTTGTAAGAGCTCAATGTGTACTAAACATGCCTGCTTAAAAAATGGCATTTGCTACTGTATCAAATTTGTAGTTTATAGAGTCAACATAAATGTGAAAACCCTTCCATATTATTGCAATTCAATATCACTTCCCCTAGTGGCGGGGTTCAAGCTTAACAATGACAGATTAGGTGTGGCCATTTGAATTTTATAGTAATAAACTAAGAGTACTAGGCTGCATCTGAAAACTAGAAGACATAAAAATAGTATTTTCAGATTATTTTAAATTGCAGGTGGCGCTTTAGATGAGTTACATGACTTTGAAGCCTATGCGCTTCTGTTCGATCCTTAATCTCGGTAGTTCTATCAAGTACTTCATGAGTTCCCAAAAAAGACGAAACCTATCTACTTGACGACTTTTATTTGCGAAATTATACAACGTTTAGTTTATACAGACTATATATATGTATATATATATATATATATATATATATATATATATATATAAATATGTTGGAATCTGGCTAATAACTTTAGTAGGTAAGTTTGCAATGCCAATGAGAGTTTGATTCGTTCTAATTAGAAACCTTTTAGTAGTAGACAGAATTACTATGGACAGCGATCAAGCTTTCAGGCTTGCGGCTTAGTCATATTAAAAATATCCTTCACCCCAAGCGCCAACTTGCATGCGATTTCAAGTTTAACAACAAAATATTTTATATATTTACTTTAAATCAGGGTTACGATTTTGATATAAACACCTGACCCAAGTATTGTACAGTGTAGATAAGGCAATTCATGCAGTAAATGTGAACTATAATTTATTGAGTTCGCCTATGCAAAACTAACATTACTTACAAACTAAATAATTAATTAATTAATAAGGCAATTACTAATGGGATGGAAGGATGATTGCAGGAATGAAGGTGCATTAGTCTGTAATGTTAGATTATTTAATAGTAGAAAATAAGTAGGAAGAATGCGATAAATGTTCGCGTAATCGCGTAGGTGTTTGCGTGTGTGTATATGTTATATTAATTCCTTATTTTTCTTGCTGTCATTAACATTGTAGCTTTCCAAGAACGCTTTAGCCCAGCAGAAATGTGATTTGTGCTTTTTACTCAGTGTAACTTTATATGATCCCATTTGATTTTATTCGTCAAAAGTAGTTTGCAGTTGAAGCTGAAATTTAGTTTCATCAATTCTTAACCTATGTGAACCAAGCTGACAAGTGGAAAAAATGCTAAAAAGTATTAGAACATTTTTACAAATAAATCAACTAAATTTCATCCAAATCAACACGTGCAAACTAGCTAACATTGACAAATTTTTAAATCAACAAACAAACATCACCAACAAAGAAACGGAAAGAGAAGGCTTCTCGAATCATATCAATTCAAGTTAACACGTATTGAATCAGTTGAGCGAACTTAAAGCGGAAGGTGAAAAAATCAGTCAAATTCTAGGATTTTCGATAACCTACAAGTGGTCGCATAAAGAATTTCAATACAAAATTAAATATATCAGAAATAATAATCTTAATGAGAAAAGTTAATTTTCAGCATCCATTTATTTTCCCCCCTGCCTGTTTACTTTGTTCGTTGTAAGACGAGCTTTGAACTTCTCCATGATACTCCTTTGATTTACATTGGTCATTCGATAGGGTCCGTAGTTGAATGCCACGGACACAAATATTATAACCTAATTTTATCCTAATTCTATGATCGTACTAATCAAATAAATGTTGTCATCCATGAAAATGTTCACCTTCTTGATATCCCGGGTCATACCAGACGGATTGATTCTTCTGCCTAAATTTTTAAACAAGCTAATCAGGCTTTTGGTACCGTTTGTTAAGTTATGCTTACTACTCTGGCATATTCCATCGAGATTTGGCGGCAAAATCCAATTCTTTCAAGTTAAGTAAATATTGCTGGCCCTTGTTTATGCAACTAAGACATCGAAGACGAACGAATACAGCTGAACTCTTAGGGAAATCTTTGTTACCTGATATGTTAGCTTAATTTGTTTCTTATTATTACTAATTGAGCTAACGGAAGCATTAATTATGACTCAAATGTACCGACCGGAAAAGTTTATATGGTCGCTTGTTGACGTTTATTCACCACCGCATCTTGTTAAGATTCTATAATTGCCTTAGTTAGGGCACTTTTTCGAGCATCATTTGCAGAACCCATTCGAGCATCTGACACTGTAGACGAGAAATTT
>JAQBSW010003772.1:55000-77978 GCA_029291075.1 Eudiplozoon nipponicum
ATCAGTTTACTCTTTCTCATCATCTCTCTCTCTCTCTCCCAATTCCGTCCCTCGCATTCTCTACATCTCTCACACTCTCTTAACCTCTCTCTATATATTATTCATTAAATCAAGTTTGCGAGCTTGAAGTAAACACCAATCCCATTGTATTTAACCAGTCGTCGAACAACACAACAAAACTACCGCCAGTCGACGACTGGTTAAATACAATGGGATTGGTGTTTACTTCAAGCTCGCAAACTTGATTTAAAGAATTGTTATCACCACCCACGCAATCAATTATTGTTTAATTATATTGTCTATATATATTATGTTTGTCTGTTTGTAGAGAATCTGCGTAAAATGAAAGTTAAGAAATTTATGTAAATAAATGAACAATGCCATATTGTATTATAGTACTCCCCCTGTGCAATTTGATGGATGTTTTTCCATCTTAAAATGTAAAAATATATTAATTTTCTATTACTTCAGAATAAAATACGAAATAAATATTTATATTGCTATAGAAACAATGTTTGTCTCTGCCGCTAAAATGTTATAAAGGCACGCATTACAAATGAATCAGAAAAATATTTAAATTTTACCGCCGAAATGATCAACAAAATAATTAACTGTGTTTAAAGTCGTTGCATAACAGACTTGCACAAAAACCACGAGACGTTGCAGGTTCCTTATTTGACTGCTTCAGAAATAATAATCAACGAAACTCACCCAACCCACAATTGCAGATATAACGATCAGTAAGCGGGTTCAAAACGCACTGACCCTCATTGAGGCAGCTCGATTCCAGAATACGACAATCGCTGAACTCATTGACCATCGCCAAAAATGTATTCTGTTCTATGTTGTCCTTAAGTATGTTGGTCAATACGCTTATCTGGTTGCGATTGTTGTTTGATCTCACGGCTCTCCTATTTCGAAATTTCGACGTAGCATGAGATTGAAAAGGAAGCACTATTTTGTCGTTCGTTTCCTGTGTGGATATACTCAAAGTTGACAAATTGCTCTGCAGACCTGATGCTCTACCAGCTAACGTGTTCAGACTACCGCCATATTCTTTTGGTAGAGTAGAATACACTCCAACCAGAATCTGAAGGTCGTTACGTTCATTAGTTACATTTTTATGTATGTTAACACCTGATGATGATGATGACGACGATGATAATGATGATGATGTTGACGATGATGATGATGACAATGACGATGATGATGATAAGACTGGCTCGAAATTCAGCAGAAGAAAAACGACTAAAAGAACTGTTATACATAGGAAAAAGTCAGAAATATAATAAATAACCAATAATTGACTTTATCAAACATAGAGTGAGTATTATTGTAATCAAGGTTGCGGTCTTGATATAAGCACGTGACCCATTAATTACCTACATATGTTAGTCTAAACTAAGAATTATATAGTGTAGAAAAGGAAATTGATCCAGTAGACCGATTTCGTTCTTATTGGGAACTCATCGTGTACTGGCTAGAATTTGCCGCGGACAGGGTTCGAACCTGGACATGTCTGCTTCGGAATCTGGTGCTCTAACCACTGAGCCACCCTGCCGCACACAACACACTACACACAAATTTCAGTCATATACTAACTAATGTAACTGGTTGAGTCTATTTTTCCTTTAGGTGAAGCTCAAATGGCATTTGTCTAGATGGAGTAATGTAGAACGATTATATCTTAGACATGGTAATACTAAGAAAAATACTTTCCCTATATGTATTCATTGCTGTTTGATTCTAGCTGGTCAGTTACTGTCGTACTCTGATGATGATCATGGAAGTTCGAAACGCGTGAGTGCGTTTAACTGACTGTAGTTTTGCTGTTTTTCGACGACTGGTGTTTACGTCAAGCTCGCAAGCTTAATTTTATATATTGTAACCATCACTTGCTCAATCAATGATTGTTTAATTTTATATATTTATTGCATAAATTATATGGAAAAATGGGCTTTCACACCTGGCAGCCCTACCACACTTTTGTCTTGTGCTCTTATTGGTTTATTATAATTATTATATTTTCTACTACTGATGAGAGATAAACGAGGAATAAATCGGTCTAAAATTGAGTTGTATATTCGATTTGATGCTATTTTTATGTATATTCATAGTTTAAATGCATACATTTACCGACGTTTCGATTTTATCATCGTAAATAATAATAATTTTATATCCGTATATGTGCATATGTTCTATTCAATCTCAAAAATTAATATATATTGTCGCATATCTACTTAAATATAATTTTATTATCTTAATTAGTATAGAGTGGGGTTTGACCATTTCAATTTCTTTTCATTTACTACCATAACTGTTGTTCTGTTATTTATCGTCGAAAAACATGGTCGTTATTTGTGCATTCATACTCTGAGGAACCTACGCACTGTATCCGTCTATTTGCATTGAAGTTAGTTTCTGGTATTCCAAGTATATTCAACCCGGGTTTACGAATTCCCGATTCATTTAATGCTTTACCCTTATTTTCTACAATGAGACAGCAAATTGCACCAATAAAGTGTAAAAAGTCTTCAAATTTCATTAGAACATACAAATGAGTCTACCTATAATTATTTTGATTATACCCAGCTTAATAAAGTACATTTTTTTGTGAAATATGGGTATATATACTCGTTGGAAAATTTTTGGTTTAGGATAGTTCCCGACAAATCAAGGGGAAATAATTCTGGCCATTTCCTATTGATGCAATCTTGACAGAATTTCAGTTTGTAATAGTATCCATCAAATAAGCCATTATGTTGCCCTTACCAGGCAACTGGCCAAAATAATTCAGAATAAAACGGAGGGGCTGCTATAGTTAGTTGATTGTGATTTCGCAGCAGTAAAACTTCAAATAAATTTGACTTTACTACTGCTTTAATGGAGTAACAGGTATTCAGAAATTGTTGTAAGTCTTAATTATGGGGAACCTAAGCATACATTGAAATTCATTGTGTTGGTACCATGTGCCTTTTCGGCAACCATAATGTTGTTATCGGTCACTGGCAAAATAGGCATAGCGACGGTACTTTTACAGGCTTCGTATATAGATTACATTATTCTATATTATATAAAAGTCGCACTGACGAAGACTTTATATGAAGTTTGCTTCATCACTGCAGGTTTAGACTTTCGTATAAGAGATTTTACATTCATATTTACCCATATTCCTCGCCAAAATATATAGTGGGTAAAGGACGTAATACCGGCTCCTACTGATGAGTCGCCAATAAACACGAAACGAATGGGAACGAGATTAAAATTTCCGTTCATGCTGTCTTTGTTTTATATTTCTGGTCATATATGAACTAATTTGTTAATAGGCGCGCAACACCTGATAAACAATTGCAGTAATTTAAGAGCTCGAAATATGAACGAAATGTGTCTACTGGATAAATTTCCCTTTATACATTATACAATGCTAAGTTTATACTGGCATGCGCATATTTAATGGGATAAAAGCAGTTTCACTTCACAAATACCGATAGCCAAACTGGATAGAGGCTGGTATACGAATCTATTTATTTAACAACTTCATTATCTTATAGTCCTGCTCAGTGGTAATCAATAATCAAAATGCTAGTCTCTGAAAGGAGCCTCTTAAATACTTACTATTAAACGACGTTCTGTCATACAATGCCTATTTAATCTTACACGTTGAAAATTGTCTAAAATCCTGAGAAATTGTATCGGACTGGAAACACCAGAGGCTATTTTATGTTTGAAATGTGTTCGTTATTAAGCTCTTAATTATGTATTACCACGGAAATTGCTAGCCGAAGTACACACGTAAAAAACCAGGCTTATTGCATGGATTATTTTATTAATTTAGATTAACTATTAAATGAAAATTGTGTAAAAACGGGTAACTAAACGAGAACAAAATAGAAATTAGGTCGACTGTATTGATTCACTTTTTTAGGACTCAAGTATATTTAACGGTGACCGTTGTATTCGTAGCCCATTTTATCTAATTGTAAGGAAAATGAAATAAAATTAATTCAAGGCTAATTAGTTGGGCTGAGAGATTATTCAACTGAAGAGACCGCGATTTGACTTTTATTTGATAATTGAAGCATAATCTAGCATACGGGGATAAACAGCAGAATATCTAGGCATCAAAGTGTTCAACTGACGGATTAAGTTATACTTCAAATATCCTTCAATATCAGTGCTCATCAATTGTTCCAGTATACGAAGCGATCAACAGCCAACTAACAGTAGGCTTGAAAATAATTTGCTTATTATCTTTTGATAACAGTCATATATAAACTGCAGTCTAAGTGGTAGCATTATTCTTTTTGTGCATAGTTGTGGTTAACAGTTTGATGATCAAGGTTTTAGCCCTGTTAATGCAAAGTGAAGCCGGAATTTTATCATGTTAACAACTATTCACCTGATGGTGAGCTAAAATATATGATTTTCAATATTTTAAAGCAATTAAGCGAAGTGAGATATCAAACTTGATATTATATAAAAGTGCTGCAATCACGAGAATAATTGACGGCAAGAGTATGACTAACGTAGTTTTATTTTATACAACGACCCTCTTCAGAATTCTTCTACTGGTTCTATGCCATTAAGCGAGAGAGCACTATCCGGGTAATTTTCACATATAAACAAAAGCGGAATTTATTTATAAAAAGGAGCTCATTTTGTCACGAAACCTTTAAAGCTTTTGCCACGAATCAAATCAATAAAATTTATTGATTCCTATAGAACCAACTTATCACAGATTTTGTGGCTCAGTTTGTATTATTACCTTGAAAAAATAATACGGGTAGCTGTTTATACATTCTCCACCCCGTTTTAAACTAGTAAAACTGCTGCTACGTGTAGAATAGATACAGACACCAGAGGCACTATTGGTGACAGCTTGTCTAGTTAGGCATTTCGAGAAAACTATCTACTAATAAACCCACATAGTAAAACTCCCACGGAAAGATGGTCTTTTCACAACATAGGTTAATGAATTAAGAATACTCAGGTGGAGGGTAAGAAGAAGGGGAAACCTTACAATGTTTTTAGAAGTGACCTGTGCGTTGACGAGAGGATGTGTTTGTGTGTGTGTGTGTGCATTTATATAGTTATTTAGCATTATTTTATAGCCATAACGGTGCGGTCTCAAATAGCTGCGGAAACAGCCTGACCGCAAACCGCCTAATAGTATCAAATTTTTATAGTAATTCGCAGTCTGGTTAAATAAAATCTATGTATATAAAAATGTTTATTAAAAAGTCTAACGTGACGAATAATCCAAAATTAATACAACAAACATTTACGTATGCAAAAGATGAACTCCCACAGATTAAACTGAACCTGATACCGATCTACGTATACATATTTTTTTCAAAAGCCTATAAATTATATATATATATATATATATATATATATATATATATATATTCGTAAGTATGTAAATATATATTTAATTAAAATGAAATAGCAGGATATATTTAAAGATGTGTAAAATAGAATTTAGCGTAAGATTGAAAATGCAATTGATCACTAACTTCGATATTCTCTCCAGTGGTACCCACCAATAATTTGAAAGAATTGCCACGGGCGGGATTTGAATTATGGAGCATTGACTTTAATCAAGGTTGCGATCTTGATATAAACACCTGGCCCATTAATTATATTCATTTGTCAGTACAAACTAAGAATTGTATACCTTACAAATTACAGTTCATCCAGTAGACCGGTGTCGTCCTTATTGCGAACTCATCATGTACGGTGCAGAATTTTCCGCGGACAGGGCTAAAACCCGGGCACGTCTGCTTCGGAATCTGGTTCTCTAACCACTGAGCCACCCTACCGCACACAACAAAAAATTTCAGTTACTTTCTCATTTGGATGAAGCCTATATTGCATCCCTTTAGGCATAAAGTTCCAAACATTTACTGTTACCATGTGGAAAAGATAACTTTGCGCAACAAGGTGAAACGATCAACTACACTGGGAAAAATAGCACTTGTATATGTAACAGTGAACAATGCGCACAAATGGTTAATTCTCAAGCCATCAAAACAATAATGACCAGATCTCAGACATCACTTTGCAATACTGCGAGAATGACCTTTACATGCAAACACGCATACACACAAACACAAACGCATACACACTCACCAACCACCAAAACAAGAAACAGAGGTAAAAACGAGTCAGATTTGTTACCACCAGCATAATCAATTGAAAACCCAAAATGTATAAATATGTATGATTGTATAAGATGATTAGTATTCACGAAATAAATAGCCTTTATCACTTTGTTATTAATGTGTTCTGTATTCCTAATATAATCATATATATATATATATATATATATATATATATATATATATATATATATATATATATATATATATATATATATATAGCATACAGTATGCAATTATGCATTGCGACCTGCGCATCTAGTAACAAATTATTTCAAATATGACCAGAAAGATAAACAAAAGTCAGCATGACCGGAAAGTGCTCCGATCAAAGCCCCGGTTGCGGCAAAGTCTGACAAGTATTTGACGAGTTTCCAGTAAGTAAGAAACGAGTCTAATTGATAAAAAGCCTTGGCTACTTTAGTCAAATTATAGTTTATACCGACAACATATATATCATCAAAATCTGACCATAAAACTTGAATATATACACATATTATCGGTTATTGCATTTCGGACAACCCCATAGTCATAAATTATAAGTAACCTTTTATTTCAAGGATAAAACTTTTTGACTAAGTTTATAATTAGTTGATACAATCCGGCGTTGTCCTTCCATACAGACACAAATAAATACTCTGTTCTAAAAAATAAGGTACTTACTTATGTTAAAAAATATATAGATCTATTACATAAACTAGAAATAGGCTTTTTCTATCACAAAGAATATTCTCATTAACAGATGGCGTCAAACATCAATTTAAACATTCAAAATTCAGATCATTGATGGCAATAATATCCCTCTAACATGAAGCCTGTAAACTTCACGAGAGTCAAAGCTTTATTGACTTGCTATGCCACACCTTATTTATTGAGGACGAAATTAAAATTCAACTTGGCAGAGGTTCATCATGCAAATATTCAGGAGAGCATGAATAAACTGAATGCATATTGGCCGTTGACTTGATCACGCCGCGTATTATCCTCAGTAACCAGGGGAATATTGAATTGTAAAATATCAGGGTGAATATAAAGGCAAACGAAGTCTAATTATGTGGCCTGGTTAATTTTGTCTTGTGTGCATAGGATATTCTAGAACCCATTGCTCGGGAGGTATAGATATCGATTTATGCCTTTATACATTTTAGTACACTTTTTAAAAAATGATAATTTATTTTCGTAACATAATAGTCAGGACACTGCGCCTAGGTGGCTTGGTTAATTTTGCTTCACTTCTCACCAATTACTAATAATGCTGAGTAAATGATCAATCAATTAGCTAATATGCTACTTCTCACTTGAAATGTATACTATAAGTTTATTTTAACTTGTTAATACGTAAATGTTTCGATTCAATGTATGTATCATCAAATATGACAGTAAATATATTATCAAATTAGCATTTATCATCTGTTTATAACTTTGATTTGTTGTTAACTCTGCAAAAGTGTGAATAGGTGTATCGAAATTGTCTATCATAATTTGCTGCCAATCATTTTTGTGGTTGATTAAAGGTGAATCCAAGAGTAATTATGGATTCACTACACGGTGTTAACTTCATGTTTTTACACCACACATTGAATTAACTAGGATTTTTCCTTAATTGTGCTAAATGATAAACCAACTGTCAGTCCACAAAAGTTGGTGAATGTCACACAGGTACTTGTCCGAAAATAGACGCAAAAATATGATGGGTGCAGTTTATTAAGAATTTTGTATTTAAACGTTTTCTCTGGAAGAATTCCTTTTATTAAACAATCGTTAATTGTGCAGGTGCGGCTAACAGTTATTTATACCAAAGATGCGAAATTGATGTTAACACCAATCTCATCATATATAAATTTGTCAGTGTAAACAAAGCATTTTATTGGGTTTCGAAAGCGTTTCACTCATTGCAACAGTTTCGTCATTATAGGGCGCTCATCACGTACTGTCCATGGCAAAATCTGGACAGTACTTGGGGAGTTATCAATAGTTACGAAACTAATCTACTGGATGAATTATCTAAGCTACCTTAACCATTGCTTAGTTTATACCGGTAAAAGATTATATAATAGGATAAGTATTTTTATGAAGCTCCAAATCCTAATTTCAAGAATTGTTTTTGGTGTTGAATAGATGATTGTCTCACCTTCAATATTTATTTAAATCAAAGCTGCGATATTGGTATAAACACCAATCCTTTTATATAGATACATTTGTCAGTATAAACTAAGTATTGTATAATGTATTGAAGGCAATTCATCCAGTAGACCGGTTTCGTTCTTATTGGGAGCTCATCACGTAATGGCCAGAATTGGCCGCGGACAGGGCTCAAACCTGGGCACGTCTGATTCGGAGCCTTTAAGGTGTATTGCAAATTCATTGGATGCTAGGTTTTCTAGACCGAAACGCGTAAAAAACAAACACGTGTTAGTAGTTTCGATATTTTTTGCGGTTAGTTTAAAAGAAGAATCAATATTTACTTAAAGTAAAAAAAACTTTATTTATACCAAATTTTTCATTAGTAATAACTATTGAATATTCAGGCCATGTTATGCAATAAAACTATTATTTATTCAATAAATATTGTCAACGATATCTCAGCTCTCAATGCTTCTCGTGCAAACTTAAGTTTTCTGGGCACTCACGTAAAATCTTTAAAGTATGAAGTACGCTTTACCTAAATAACAATGTTTCTCATACAGGACTAGAAAAGCCTGCTACTTTACTTTACTTTACTGCGGCTGACTCCTTTTGGAGGATAAGCCGGCTCCATTTTCATGGAGTTTCTTGGGAATTTGGTACAAGTGGTGTCCCCTCACCACTCGGTTTTTTGATCGAGGACGCACCTCTAGCCTTTTCACATCCAAGCGCAGTCTGCAAGGCAGCAGTAAGTTGCATGGTTGCCGGTGGCTGTTGAGAGCTCATTCGCCATTCGGAAATACGGGGTACTGTCCAGGAGTCCATGTAATCCTGTGGCTGTTGAACCCTTTTGTGGCGGGGAACACACGCCGAGTCATGTTGCCGTCGTCGGGCTCATGTGGTATTTTATAGGAGATCCGATTGCCGGTCGGAAATCCACCACGCCCTGGTGACACTACCGCCATAGCCCCGTTAGCCCATGTACGATCGGCCATCGAGACATGGTTGACACCGTCGTACCACGTTGAGGAGGGGATGGACTTTACGACAAAAGCCTGCTAGCGTCAGCGTGAACAAAACTTATTAGAGCTTATGCGTATTCGTATACGCATTTCGCCCCAACACACAATACTCTTGGTTTTGAGAAATGTGAGACAAATAGGTAAAAGGAATTTTCTACACATTTAGATATATAATTAGTAACAAAGCCACCATCAATTAATGTCCACATTCGTTTCGCGCCTACTGGCGACTCACCAGTAGGAGTTTGTATTACGCCCTATGTCAAATATATATTTTGTTGAGGAATGTGGTACAATTAAACAGTACAATCTCCTATAGGGAGTAATACTGATGAGACTCCAATAAGCACGAAGCGAATGTACACATGTGACTATACCTCGCATTCCCACTAACTTTGGTTTATCTTACTGGTCCTATTTGATTTAATTTGTTACTGGGTTCGCAACATCTAATACACATCAATATACATATTAGCTCTTCGCAACAAACCGAATCTAATTGTTATCAATTAATAACGTTTGACGTATGACCCCACGGCGAACTCAATACTTATTATTATTACCGACGCTTTTCAAAGTACTCCACTCTGAGTTTCGATATAGACTAAATTTGAATGCACATGGAAGTTAAAATTTCCTGTTTTACAAGGAAGCACAAAATGCAATCGTGTACAAAATCACAACTTCTGCTCGTAATTTATTAAATATTTCCTTTTGTACGCTATGCGCAAAGTTTAAATAATCTTTCGTGCCTAGTTAAAATAAAATAATTATGTGAGGTATCAGAAATTTGTTGCAATTTATACCATTCAGTTTATATATATATATATATATATATATATATATATATATATATATATATATATATATAATCACATAAAGTTTGTATAATATGAAGAATTGTAAGAAAACTGTTGGATTGAGAGCATTGAACATGAGTTATTCGTCTCTAAACATATAATAATGATAGGACCGATGCCTGTTTAACGTCATTCATGATCCAGCTTATGTGAATAAGGTATGTGCTCTCATAGAATTGAGAAATCAGAAATAATCAATCTGGATTGAAGTATTCTACATATAATTAACTCCTGTTAAATTATAAATGTGTAATCCATCATACCGATTGCAATATCCGGGATCTTATCTGATGAAATTTAATCAAATAAACGTATAACCTACGATATCTATTATTTTAGTAGTAAAAAGAGCATTTATCTAATTTTGAATGTCGTATGCAATATAGATGTAATGATAAATTTGGTCATACAACCAAAGGAATATGTAGTAGCTCAACCAGAAACGGTTAAATCGGAGCAGAAAGTATATGAAAATTTAGTTTGAACAAAATTTGTAATCTGATGCACATGTGTTTCGTGCAATTTGGCAAATGATCAGTCGGAGTAGACACCAAACCCAAAATCCACTAAATATTTGGTCAAGGAGTGCGGAACAATTAGACAGTGTGGTCTTCATACACGTTTGCATTAAAGCAATAGTAGAGCCAAATTCTTATATACTCATCAGCTACAGGATTTCAAAATCAACTCACTACATATAAAATATAGCATAGCGGTAAATTTTACCAAAAATTTAACAATAATTGATTGCGCGGGTGGCGATAGTTTTGTTATGTTGTTCGACGACTGGTTAAATAAAATGGGTTTGGTGTTTACTTCAAGCTCGAAAAATTGATTTAAAGAAAAGTTACCAACACTTTGACTGCGAAAGTAGGTTTTGTTGGAGTACCCGGTGTTTAGACTGATTTTCATTCTCATTTCCAATAAATCACTGAGCTGATTTACTTTCCAGGATTAGTTTATATAATATGTAGTGAGCTGGCCCGAAGTCGCCCTGATACAACCTTTTTATTAGGTCGACTTGTTTACTCTTTGAAATACGCATAAATTTTGTAATTTGCACCATACTTAACCAAATCTTTGGTGAACTTTGGGCATAGTCTCAACTTCTATTGATGATCGCCAGTAGTCACGTGGGTCTAGACCCTTATGCATGCTAAAATTGACGTTTCTAGCGTCACCAATTAAAAAAAACTATTTGCCTGCTAAACCATACCCAATGTATAAATATACATATGCAACGGTTTTCTCAGCCACGAATAAATAGCTACTTACTAAGCCTATCCAAATTGGCTCTCGTCCAAAAGCGTGTAACTGACCACTGTTTGCTTTATGTGCGATTGATTAAAGTAGGATTGAGAATTCCAAATATTGCTTATAAAATGCATATTGAAATTATATGAATCTGTCGGATTGTGAATAAAATTCTATATTTGTAAATAAAAGTTATGTCTGCTAAATCAATCTGTATCTTTTATTGATTTTAAATACACATCTATACAGACTTGAACACTTAACATAATAAATCTGGCCGAAGTCTGTTTTTTTTAAAAATAAATAGTACTCCTTCAAATGTACTATATTAATCTGTCTGGCCGCCGACCTGCCTCTGTCTGGCGGATCATTAATTGGCCTGTCTAAATTTATGCATTTATTTCGATCAATTTAACAGGCCAGCATACCAAGGCTTAAAAAGAAGCAAAAGAAGCAGACAACCAAATTGGTTTGAAACCTATCACAGACCGACTGGCAAGCTAGCGAGATCACTGTCTGTCTAGTTGAATTTTAAGTATATGAGAATGAAAAGTAACCGGAAAGATGTTGAAACCACACTGATTACTGTGACTGGTTGCTGATTGTGTAATTCACAGGTTTTGTTTGACATCTGATGACCCAAGCAAGAAATTGAAACCAATGAAATATCTATCCTTATAATTAAAATTTTTCGTAGATTGGAGAAGCATTTATTTACTATTTGTTCATGTTTATATATCCAATGTATACATATATATATATATATATATCAATCAATTAACTTGAGTATCGTTGAAAATTTCAACTTCAAATGCCAAGGTAAGTAGCCATAAAAATCAAAGGTATACTGCTTTATGGTTGTTTAAGTAGCAAGAATCTGTCACCAGTACCGGTTCCAATAATAATAATAATAATAATGATAATTAACACATAAACAATTTTGTTATCGTTTCACGTCATCAGAACATTTCAATTGATAAGGTTTTCATTGTATAGAGGACGGAGGATTTGGACTTTAAATTAATCAAACATCATGAGACAAAATTCGTAGCATAGTCCTTTGACGACAGCCATTACATACGATTTCAAAGTAGTTTCCTGTTTTAACTATAAAAACCTGATTTTCCAGCATAATCTTGGGGCGTAGTAACAATACGGCTTCAACAAAGTGATCCGCCAAAAAAGTGCAAAGAACAAATGAAAATATTTAATGCTCATTAAACTGTCTCAGAATTTTTCTGATATCATAGTGATTTGAAAATTGACGCCAATTGCTTTTCAAATGTCTCGCAGATATTCGTCAAAATTAAACGAACAATGGTGGCGTGGGCGGTCATTGCAATTACCTTAATAAATTATGCTCTTCACTAATGCCTACTAACACTCGTGTGGCAATGGCCTAAACCAAACTGAGTAGTATATCGAATAACAAATCTGGTAATGCATTGGCAGCTATAGTGGGTTATTTTCCGGGTGTGTGCACCTAAAAACAGGACCGACAATATGTTTAACGCAATGACTTTGGATTTGGTACTCACTAAAATTGATAGTCGGTTCTAAAGTTGTTTGCAAAATTTTCACCAAGCAGCTGCTGCGAGGCTCGTCATAGAAATATACATCGGCGACCATCTTCATATTATATATTATCATATTTTATTTCTAAAATTATTATTTCACTTTATTAATAAAGAATTTTGCTTTTCATGATAGCAAAAGTGTTCTTAGCCTTTTACAATAAGTGTGAACGTCGGATACTTCTACCATCGCCATATTAAATAAGCGATGAGTGATAAATATTATGTGTACAGTGTAATCAAAGCTACTTTCAGGGATTAACGCAGTGGTAACTGATCGCGCTATCAGCAGGACGATCAACAAATGAACATTTAAAATAAACAGACTTGTATACAATCCTTTATTCCTTGTGGTTGTCACAACTTTTGGAGTTAAACTCTATTAACCGAACATTTGTTCCAAATCACTTGGCAAAATAAATAATTGCATCTCTTCAAATCAAGTTTGCGAGCTTTATATAAACACAAATCCCATTATATTTAACCAGACACACAACAGTAAGCCCGAAACATCATACTGACTTTGGCATATCCTTCATGTCCTATTTGAACTAGCATTACTAGGTAGGAAATACCCAACATATATTTACATATATATTAGCTCTACAACCATGTACTGCATAGGTAATAATAAAAAGCTTTAATTCGAGTTCGCGTGCTTGTAAACGGCATAAATTATATTGTCTCTAGCTAAGTGCAACAAAGAAGATACAACTGCTGAATCTTTCATTGTATGATGCCACGATTCCCAAGGGATGTGATAACTCATTTCGATCGAGACCAGTGTTTAAGACTTTGCTAGATTAGCAACTGATCATTATTGGTTTTTGTCCTCAATTTATGTGAAATTTAATCTATCTTCAAAATCATGCTGTCAGTTCACTGCACAGCATCAGGACATAGTAATATTTGTCAGTAGGAACACTAGTCTTACTGTGAACGTCTTGTTTTGAAATTCATCCTGGAATAGCTTTATTCCTGTATAGGTAAAAGAGGTCACAACGTCTAATTGCCATAAATCACGTGAATAAATAACATGTTGGTATAATCCACAGTGTTAGACCCTACTGATGTTTCGTCAGACAGACCAAAACGTCTGACAAATGAGACTACGCCGTTTACTCATGCTGACTATGGAATATCCTCTTCGTCCTCCCTAAAATAATTTTTGCTAAGTTCGCTATGCTTAATTCATAATTCTATATATATATATATATATATATATATATATATATATATATATATATCTCTATATATATATATATATATATATATATATATATATATCTATATATATATATATATATATATGTGTGTGTGTGTGTGTGTGTGTGTGTGTTTAATATAGGCTTCAAAGTCTTATGGTGATGAATCTGACTATGAAACCAATGCTAACTGGGAAATACAGTTTTATATTTAATGTCTTCAGAAAACGAAGATCTGTAAAATTATTCAACTTTAAATTTGATCGAAACCAACAACATCAGAAACAAATTTCTCTGATTCTTTAAATCAAATTTCCGACCAATCACATTGTATTTAACCAGTCGTCGAATAACAGCAAAACTACCGTTAGTCACACGTACTTACATGTTTCACCCCTCCATGATCATCATCAGTGTACGACGGCAAACTGAGTATGATGATGATCATGGAAGGTTGAAATGCGTCAGTACATGTGACTTTGTGTAGTTTCGCTATGTGGTTCGACAACTGGTTAAATAAAATGGGATTTATGTTTACTTCCGGCTTGCAAACTCGATTTAAAGAATTGTTACCACCATCCGCGCAAACGAAGATTGTTTAATTAATTGTGAATTAGGTGCTGCGTACCTAGTATCAAATGGGACAAGAAGCATAAACTAAAATCATCGTGAACGTAAGTTATAGTTTCTTTTACATTTGCGTTTCGTTTTTAACGGCGACTCATCAGTAGGAGCCGGTACTACGTTCTATACCCACTAAATATTTAGTCAAGTAATGTGGGAAATTGGACAATACCATCTCCTATACGAATGTTAATACAAGCAGCAATGGATTCAACTTCATATGAAGAATTTGACAATGCGACTTAAAAGCCAATTTACAATATAAAATATACACAGAGACTGTAAAGACAACCAACACTATGGCTGCTAAGTGAAGTACTTTGTACTAAAACAATAAATCACATGGTATGCTGAAACTGGCCAAATTGAGAAATACGACTACTTCTGAACATTCGTTATTCCAGCTAATATTTACACTCTGGCTATAGTCGATACGAATTATCATATTTTGCGGTAATCATGACATCATTCAGTTACATATATAATAGTTATGTATTGCTCGTTGCGGAGAACTAATATATACGCAATTGTGTATTAGGTGTTGCGCACCTAACAACAAATTAGTTCAAACATATCACATGGGTAAACCCGTCAGCATGAACAAAAGGTATAATTTCATGTAAACATGCGTTTTGTGCTTATATGGTATTAGCTACATTTTTATATTTGTGAACCTCAATTTAATTTACAAAATTCTGATAGTTTGTTTACTTATTATCGGTTGTCTTTACTTGTTTCTTTAGGTTATTTGGTTGAATTCGTTCTTATATTGTTTACATATTTCAATGTTTGTTGCCATGACTGCTAATGCAGTTCTCGGTGAATGAATGCCAGTTCCACGATTTTTCATTAGTGAACATATATTTCCAACCAGTTAAGAGTTCATAACGAATGTCTGACTGAAAATTGGCGAAATTTAACAGATTTGTCCAATGTTTCCGGTAACAAAATTTGGTGACCTCCATGTGCACGCATGCATCATAATGTGCTCCTCCCTCAATCTTTTTGAACTGTGCAACTTAAATATTTCTACGTGCAATGCACGGGTCATCAGAACTGCAATTTCGGGATGAGAAAGAGTAATTCACTGTGTTATATTCAGTGTTAGTGTGTTGGTGAGAGAGAGAGAGATCAAGTTTATCAATTATAACGTGAATAAAAAGCAATCCACTTCAACGAATTAGATTGCCGGGTTCTAATACAATTGGCTAATTTAGCTGTGAAACATATACAGCTAGTAACCAGGCATATAGGTATGGTGTAACTTCATCTCAACCAATTAATCTATATATATATATATATATATATATATATATATATATATATATATATATCAAAAGTTAAATTATGAGTAAATGAGGCATAATCCTATAAATAATAAAAGTACACATAAATAAACATGTGGGTATGTGGGTAATCAATAATTAAATCTAAAAAGAAACTCTTCGTCGTAGTTGCATCAAATGATATCATGGTGTTTGTTCTCTAATGCCAGATTGGTAGTGGTATGGTGGAACATCAGATCTAAACGGATGTCATATAGGCTCCAACAAAAGGAAAGGCTGACCAAGAAAATAGTTAGTTTATAACTGAAAATTGTGTGAAACGTTAGGCGGAGTGACTCAGTTGTTAGAGCAACAAATTCCAAAGCTGACGTCCCTAGTTTCGAGCCTTGTCCGCGGCAAATTCTACACAGTACGTGAAGTGGTTCCAATAAGTACGAAACTGGTCTACTGGATAAATTGCCTTTTCTACATTATACAACGCTAAGTTTATATTTACGAAGTTAGGAATATAATGAGACCGGCGATAATATTAAGATTGCAACCTTGACTTAAATAAATGTTACCACCGCCTGCACAACCACAATTCGTTTAACTGATCGAATGGTCGAATAAAAACATCCTATTAAATAAATAGATAAATTACATTGACTTGTTTAGAGATTATTAGACAAAAGTCATTCTACCAATCAAATTGAAACAGCAACTACTGCTAAAAACGAATTAAAACACAACACTCAGACCAATTAACTTGGTGTAATTAAATAGTTATTGATTACACAGATGATAATTACAAATATTTAGAAAAAAATTTGCCAGCTTGAGAAAATCATCTTTCTCATTAAATCTAACCAGTCACACCATGTAGCAAAACGAAAACCAATGATACGTTCTGACGGTTTTCGCGCCGTGCTCTGATGATACCCGTGGAAGGAGGAAATGTTGGGGACTGTATATAATTTGAGCAGCCCATAATTCCAATCAAATATTCTAGTGCGAGTCTACTTGAATTGAGAGCCAAATGTCATATTTTCTATTATTTTATATGTTTAATGTGGTTTGATTCTTGTCAGTTAGTTTGTCTTCAAAGCCATAGAATGTCCATTGGTGTAAATGCATGTGATTGGTGTATCGTACGATTGATTTAATAAAACAGGTTTGATATTTATCTTAAGCTTGAAAAATTGATGGAAACAAATTAAGTAACAATCTGTGAATCGGATCGTTTTTCATCATCAGAACATGTTCACATTCCATATCAAAATATGGTACAATGGGCAGGATATTTAAATTTTTTTTAAATTTCATACACATATTAGTGGTTTCAAAATGACATTAAAACGACTTTTTCCACGCACAAATATATAATTAATCGAAGACATTTTGCTTTTGGCTTTTAAGCTACTGCTAGTTTTATAATATTATATAAGCTCCAATATAACAAAATCTAACGGTCAATAAAATAATAAAATATCCTATCGATCAAATTTAAATGGCCAAAATTACATAGATTGTCATCAATTTTGCATACTTTTTCGCGGTTACGCGTTCCTTAACCGGATTATAAATTCGTTTATACTTTAAACATTCTAGTTTACATAAGGAATACAATTAAAGAATCAATGATTGCGTGGGTGGTGGTAGCAATTCTTTAAATCAAGTTTTCGAACTTGAAAAAAACACCAATCTCACTGTATTTAACCAGTCGTCGAACAACAGCAAAACTACCGTCAGTCACACGTACTGATGCGTTTCGACCTTCCAAGATCATCATCATAGACGGACAAACTGACTAGCGAGGATCAAAAACGCTAATCCATATATATGGAAAGCAAAATTAGATATGCGACTCCCACCTCTAATAGTCTCGTATAGATTATACTTGACTGTAAATGTCCGCTGCACAATTTTTATGCACTCACGAACATAAACTTTTTACAGCTTTTGCTACATAAATAAAGGTAAGACAATTAAAAAAATCTATGATTGAAATAAACACCTATCCCATATATATATATATATATATATATGGTTTATGTAGGCATATATCATTATATAAGGTATCAATTACAATAAATCCAAAGGTCAATTTCTTCTTTATTTTATTTCAATCAATGATTATAATTTAATTATAATTATAGTTCATGTGATTAATCTTTATTCAATCTAAAATACATTACGGTATAAGTCTATTGATAACTTTCTTTATTTTTAAATTCAAATTTGTGATATTTTGATAAACCCCCAACCTACATTAGATTATTGAATTTCTGTTTTTGTCAAATATGGCTAAATATGATAATTATTTGTGGCAAGCCAATGCATAATATTGGTACAAATTTTAATATATATATATATATATATATAAACATATATATATATATATATATATATATATATATATAGTTTACGAATAAAAATATTTTAATTTCTATTTTGAGCATAACGTACCGCAATAATATAAATTCGTAAAATTAATTTGGCTTGCTACTCAATTATATCAGATTAGCCAAAATCAGTTACAGGAAGCAATTAGTGCAGGTTTCAATTTTTATCATGGGTGTGACTGAGACACTCGTTATGCTGCCGCAAGTGCCATATACTATGCACGTTGAGTTCTATTATAAAAGGACTTGTGCATTTATTTATCGATCTCAACTAAGGCTGTTATTCAACAGGTATATAATATTTAGTCTATCGTGCCAACTAGTTGATACACTCCACTTTTACCTATTGTTGGCATTGATCAGGCTTTTAAATCGGCGTACTATACCGAGTGCACCATATTAAGCAATTTAGATAGAATAAATCGATTAAAAAATTCCCAACTGTCACCAAGCGAATGGGAGTTATCTACAGATTATAGTAAGGCAGCAAAGTATAGATTGACAGAGTAATAAAGGCATGGTCTTTCACATTCACATATAAAAGTAAAAATACTTCACACCACGATAAGCACCTGTTATCATGATTAGTCGGCACTTTATATGCACAATTATAACCAGAACGTGCTGGAAACTAAAGTTGGGCATTTGAGCCTGAGGCATTCGAAGTAACCTATTATATATAACATATATATGCATATATATATATAAAATATATACTCTCTCCTATAATGCTTTCGGAATGTGAGCCTTCATGAAATTCATTGTATCCTTTCCGTGTGCAAAAAGTAAAGTTTCTTATTCTTTTTTGCGCATAGAAAGATACTATGAATACTAATACGCTCTTTCTCACTCCTTATGCCATAAATATATATATATATATATATACTCTTCTCATATATGTGTGTGTGTGTGTGTGTGTGTGTGTGAATATAACGAGATTCAGTCGTCATTTTGTTACTTGATAAAAGCATTATGAATAAATCATTAAAAAATTTCTTTCGTTTTATTCATTATTAGGCATGAGTCTCTAGCAGCAGGTTAGCTAATATTATGTTTGGAGGATATGAATTAATCAACCTCAACTAAAGGTACTATCTCATTAACGTGTGTTCCTAATTATTGCTGGCTAAATATCAAGAAGATGCAGAACAACGCCAACAACCCAACAAAAATTTCGTAGACTAACTTCGGACAAACGCATGATTTACATCATACTTGACCAATTATAACTTCCGTTTTAGGTGTAATGCCAGTTCCTAATGACTAGTCGCCAGTTAACACAAACCATGTATTTTGGTAATAAAACAGTTTAATTTACGCCACATTTGTTCAATACTCAAGGTCCAATGTTACCACGCTTGTTAGAATGTGCACTAAGTATAATTAATGTTTAAATACTGTTTGTTGCGGAGAACTAATATATATGCAAGTATGTATTAGGTGTTGCGAACCTAGTAACAAATTAGTTTAATTGTGACCAGAAGGATAAACCAAAGGCAGTATGTTACGACTCGGAAACCATAGTGCTAGTACCATGTACCTTTTCGGTACAATAATGTTGGTATCGGTTACTAACACAATAGCCATAGTGTTAGTATCCTTTACAGACTCGGTATATGTATTATATAGTGTGAGTTAGCGTTGAAGTCGCATTGTCGTTGACTTTAGATGATGTTAGCTTCACTATTACAGGTTTACACATTCGTCTAGGAGATTGTACAGTCCTATTATTCCACATTCTTCTACCGAATATATAGTGGTTAAAGGGCGTAATACCGGCTCCTACTGATGAGTCGCCAGTAGCACGAAACGAATGTGCATGAGATTATACTTTCCGTTCATGCTGCCTTTGGTTTATCCTTCTGGTTACAACTGAACTAATTTGTTACTAGGTTCGCAACACCTAATACATACTTGCATAATAAATGCTTAAATAAATAAGTAAATATCTTATATTTAGTTATTTATTAAATGATGATTTACTAACTGTTTAACGCTTAATCTTTATTTTTCGTTTTTTTCTTAATTCAACCATTAACTATGTTATTTATTATTGAATGATCGCATGAGGTTAATGAAATATGATTACGGATGTTCATTGAGTCCCGAGCATAAGGCGTTTCTTGAGTTGCAAGTATTCGGAATTTTTTATTTTAAATTTTGGAGAATGTTAGCCTATTTATAAAACTATGTTGTTGGTACTCTTAATAGATATGGTGCATATTTGATACGGTAAGTTGGATGTCAAGTCGCAGGCCGAAAAATTTATATGAAGTTGACTTCATTAATTCTTGAATACGCAAATGTATAAAAGATAATGCCATCTAACTGTCCCACAATAATTAACTAAGCACAAAGTGAGAGTTTTGCCTAGTGACAGCTCCTACCGATGAGTCGCCAATAAGCACGAAATGTATCTGTACATGAGTTTATGCCTAATTTTGCATATCCTTCTGGTACTATATGAACCAATCGTTTTACCATTGGGTATGCAATATATGTACAAGACATATATATATATATATATATATATATATATATATCTATATATATATATATATTAATAGTAATAAAAGAATATATATGCCTATTATTATAATCAAGGTTGCGGTCTTGATATAAACACCTGACCCATTAATTACTTACATGTGTCAGTATGAACTAAGAATTTTATAGTGTAGAAATGGCAGTTCATCCAGTAGACCGGTTTCGTCCTTATTGGGAACTCATCAAGTACTGGCTAAAATTTGCCACGAACAGGATGAATTGCCTTTTCTTCACTATACAATTCTTAGTTTATACTGACATATGTAAGTAATTAATGGGTCAGGTGTTTATATCAAGAACGCAACCTTGTCTATAATATCTGTTATCACCACCCGCGAAACCAATGTTCGTTTAATTATATATGCCTATTATTTAATTGACTTATGAATAATTTATCTGATATAATTTATGACTTTCAGATAATTTTTCGATACTTTAATAGTTTAGTGTTTGCGGCACTAATCACTTTATTATTCCATTGTTATCTCCATTTTGGTGCTTTTAATTGTTTTCCCTGTCGGATATAATTCTTTAATCAAGCAATACTCTAACGAAAAAATTAACTAGCATATAAATGGTAAAACGGCGTTTATATCAACACTTGTTACTTCTTCACAAAACTAACACTTACCAGTAGTAAAAATTGCATTATTGGGGGATAAAATGTGGAGGAGTGTTCCATGCCTTATTCACAGCCAAATTACTGTTCGCTGGGCAATATGTGTGACACTTATTGGGGACAATTAAACTTCTAAGTCGACAGTAACAGCGGCAAATGTGGGCATTTTCCAAGAAAATGACATGCAAGTGTCTACGCCTAGCATAGAGTGTAGACAATGAGACCTCATGGCAGCCAATATATCCTAGTATTGAAAAAGAGAAAATTCCCACCTTTTACACTGTAGCGCCAAAATCATTTATGTGCATCAAACATATGCCATCAATTTTTAACAGGTTAATGGAAAGAAATATTTCTTAATGGCTGAAATAGAAAAATAAACGAAGGAAAGAAAAATCCATTGAACAAAGCAAACCAACTGATGAAATGGTGAAATTTTAGATTTGGAAAAGTATGTCATTGATATATATGTTGATTAGATGAACTGATAGGCATACTATGAATAATTATTAGCAGTCGCTTTTTATAATGATGCATGTTTGCACCATTTGATCGTTAGCTTATAAACGGCGATGAGCATCAGTTAAGGACATGATTAGCAGACGTGCTAAACTAAATTTTGTCGCAAATCTTTAAGATGCGCAAATATACAGTCTGTACAATTATCCTCTGTGTCCTGTTAATTGAATGAATAGAAATAAACGAGGAAAATCTGTTCATTAAGAATATTCAACGAAAGATTGACATGTGGCCGTTAAAGTTGTCAACCTGAAGAGCAGTTAGCTTTAGTCGGTCTTCTCTAGCTGGTTGAAATGAGCCTTGCTGTGCTAGAATGCTACAACTATAAGTACAGATTTTTTTAAATATAATGTTCCAAATAATTCTGATAACGTTTACCATCATTTCTTATCAATCATATGAGCATTTACCTTTGTATTGGACGTTACCGTCCAATACGTTTGGTTTATGCTTCTGGTTATATTTGAACTAATTTGTTACTAGGTGCGCAACACCGAATGCAAAAATGTCAGTTATTATTGATCGTAGTTAAGACATAAAAAGATATATTATTGCCAACTTGAAAGGTGTTAAATATAGCTTAATTTCTAAAGTCATGCAGATATGCCATTTTTTGTTTTATAACGCAAACCAAATAACTAGATTCTCCGTCGCATACGGTTTTGCCGATGGCTAATGAATGAATACTGAGATTTGCAGTATTTTAAAAGATATCAGTGAGCATTCTTACGAGCAGCGGAGGGTTAAACAATGTCTGATATGGCTCTTCTTTAAATCAAGTTTGCGAGCTTGAAGTAAA